>VMOF01000220.1:28854577-28993855 GCA_011764245.1 Trialeurodes vaporariorum
CTATTTGATAAACAAATTCGAGAAAAAGACACGGCGATGATATTTTCACCGATTAATGTAAAAAATGTGGCACCTCTAGGATTTACAGTGTATTGTTCAACATTGATCCGTAAAATTATCATCCCTATGTCATTTGTTCAAATTAGTTATCAAAAATCCGAATAAAACTGGACAGTATAGGGAGAAAACCATTTGTATGGATTCAATTTATTGTTGTTTTAGTATTTTACCGTCTCAAATTTAATTTCCAAAACATTGAAACAAAATTAAATACGACGACAAGTAAAACCATGTTTCTGGACTGATAGTACATCTTAATTAGGGACAGAGAAAAGAAAGAGGGGAAACTTTCTTTCCTAATAACCCTCGTACATATTTGAGCGTTTATACTGTTCAATATCGTACATAATATGCATTTATACTTGAAATTTTCGCGAGACGAACCAGTTTTTATTCATAGATCGGGCCAGGAAATAAATCACGCTCTCACCGCAGTCAAACCCTGATTCCAGAGCTATTTACGCTGTGACTTAAAAATAGTTTCAACAGACGGATACCAAGGCTGAATTGAAACAATACATCCAAATATAAAGACTGAATTTTACATTGAGAAGACAAAGTACATACAAGCCCTATTTGAGTGACGGCAAAAACGGGTTTAAATGGAATACAACTTCCAATAAGGAGGGCATTGTGCGGGGTATATTTGCTGTAACGACATATTATCTGTCTGTAATTCATACGTCCAAAACTACGAAGGATTGGCACTTTACTACTGTCGTACAGAGGATATGGAAAATTGAAATAATACACGTTTTAAAATGAACTCGTCGCGATGAATGCTTCATCCTTTGGCGAATCGTGCAATTTTGCAACCATGCTACTTTCGCATACACAAAAAACCTACACTTCAAGGTGCAACTATAAAAGAAATAGGAGATCATAAGCTGAAGACCAATCATAACCCAAATTTTCACCAACAGTCTAAAAATGAGACAAACTGATTGGCAGAGTTGGACAAATGGGTGTGGTAATCGATTTCACGATTACCAAGTAATCGTAATCGTCGTTTTTTCTAATGGTGATTGTCCGGTAATCAGGGCTGATTTTTTACAAGCCATCAGTCATCATATTAGTTGCAGAAGAATCAAATCTGATCCAGAAGACTCTAAATTTTACTATTTGTCAGTGAAAAATACATTTAATTACCATCCAAAGGTTTGACGATTACCTATTACCCAGTAATCGTGTAATCGATTACACTCCTATTTGCCCAACTTTGCCGATTGGTCAATCCATTGGGCAGTTGCAAGGGTCTAAACTTTGAGGTTCTTTAAAATGAAAAACGGAAGTGTAGCGGCTGTACCTACGTGGTGAGCTGAAAACAAAGAATGCCTTTTTGCTTCTAATCACATTGATTTCGTAGTTCTCACCCATAAAATACATTGTTTTGAACGGGGATTCCAAGTTGTGACGTCACGACACTAACTATGTTTTGAAACTTTACGCGAGTGTTTCTTCGAAACCAGGACACTCGGAAAAAAAAAAAACTAAAAATACCTTTGTACGCAGCTCATCGAGTACTTTCATTTTCTTTGTAAAAAATGCCAAAAATTAGACCCTCGCAACTGCCCAGCTGAACAATGGTATACGCCTCATCATTAATTGTAACTTTTAACACGTTGTGGACGCAATACGTGCGTCAGAAAACATATCTTGCCTTATGGTCTTTCTTTTTTTTTTATTGCACAAGGAAAATAATCCCGCCACGATTGAGGGCACGGCAGAGGGGTGGAAATGTGTGTGAGTATGTGAATGTATGTTTGTGTATGCAAGGTATAAATTGTAATCTGCATATTCATAAAGGCAGAGAGCAAATGCAATTAAAGAAAGAGATAAAATTTAAAAAAAAGAAAAAGGATGAGCAAAATCATTCAACAAGTAAAAAGAAGACTAATACGACGGCAACGTAGGACTCGCAGGAGTAGGGGCGAGAAGAGATGCAAAAAAAAATAAAGAATTATTGACATCCAATTTATTTTGTTCGCCCAGGCGAAGATGACGATGAGTTCTTTCACAAGGTTACGACATTATTACTCAAATTAGCCGCGTAAATCATCCAAAAGGAGAGGGATACGATTCGATCCTTCCTCTCTTCCATTTCTTCATCTTTGTATTGTTTGTTTGTTTTGACAACTTAAGCGGGCCTAGCTGTCGGGGATAGGCAAACCTGTGAGCGCGATCGGTCAGCAAGCGCACAGCACAGTGGATCCAAACAGAGCATTTCCCGGACATAATTTTATGCAAATAAAAATCAAGATTAGGGAAAGAAATAGCAAGATAACCTATACTCTATTCAGGATAAAATGAGACTTGGTGGGTCAGGTAGAAAGTAGAAACGCACTACTTTACAACGCGGCCTTTTGAGTTCTAAAGCGTTGCACTCTTTCGGGCTCTGTCCGACTGGATCAGTGTTGCCAATAGTGGATAGATTCGACCACACGTGGACTATTTTGATGACCACAACCTATTTGACCTATGACCTATTTTACAGCCACAACTGTCCACGCTCCCACTTCCGATCCTCTATCCCTATCCACAATGTGGACAGTTTTCAACTCGAAAACTGTCCACGCGTAGACTATTCTACCCCGTCCAAACCTGGCAACACTAGACTGGGCCCTTCTTCGGGAAGAAGCACAATACCGAGAATCGGCTGACTATGAATGTTATCTGTGCCAAAGTCAAATTAGAACCCGTTACAGGTACGACGAAATGGATGAAAGTTATGCCCTAAGGACCATAACTCGTCAAGGGGGAGCGTAAAGAAGTCAGTTCTGGCTAATTTGGGCGAGCTATGGCCAAATAGACATAAATTTCATCCATTTCCTCGTATCTGTAACGGTTTCTAATCTGTCTTTTGCACAGATGACATTCATAGTCAGCCGATTCTAAGTATTGCTTCTTCCGGAAGAAAGGTCCAGTTGGACAGAGTCCGAGTGAACGCAGCGCTGTAAAACTCAAAGGGCCATGTTGCAAAGAAGTGCGTTTTTATACCTGACCCGCTAAGTCTCATTTTATCGTGAACAGAGTATCGCAATGTGTGTAACGATTAATTTTCAAGCTTGAAATGACACTAATCATATGGTTTTTGCAAGAAAATAGCAACACTAAAATGTTTCAAAAACGAGACTTTTCATGCCTGTAAAAAAAATCCATGTTTGAATGCAGTGTGAGCAGGTGCACTGCTTTGTGCTATTATAGGAGAGTGCAGCAAAGCTTGAAGAGCTCAAAATGGCCGGTGTACCTACTATGGTCTGAAATAGTTAAAAAGAAACCAAAATTAGGAAATTAATTTCTCACAAATTTATCATTTTATCAAACTTTCTGAACCAATTTTAATCACAGAGAGCACTTTGAATAAACTTTAGACCTAGGAAGGAATGTGACTGGAAAGTTTTGAATTCGACTTAAAAGGTCAAAAAACTATGAAGTTGGATGACTTTTTTTAAACCGTTTTTTGCCAATATTTTTGATCTCAGACCAAAGTGCGGTGGTTCCGTTTGCGCTTGAAACAGTGTTGCCAGATCTTGCAGATTTTCACATAAGAACACATAGAAAAAGCCGCCAGATCTGGCAACACTGGCTTTAAAACATCCAATGAATGCAAGAGCGAGCAAGAAGTGACACAGAATTTGACACAGCTGATTTTGAGACAACCTGTAATTTTCTGAAATGATCTTGGTCACTTCTGGCCGATCAACGCCCGAGCCACTCAGCGATCGCACAATGAATCAAATAAAACAATTCGTTGGGCAGCGGAGGAGCTCTTGCAAGGTTTTGCTGCAGGAGCTGATGTTTTTTTGTAAGCAAATAATGCAAGTGATCGGTGAGCAGAAAACATCAAAGATGCCTATGGTTTCTAACTAAAGGTTTCATATGCGACTTTGGCCCAATTTTTATAAAGCAATTTTAAATGAACGTATCTCCGAAATCGGGACGCATAGGAAAAAAATCAAAGGCAAGTTTGCTCTCAGCTCATCAAAAACAAAAAACAAAAATCGAAAAACAAAACAAAACACAAAACTGCAGACCCTTGCAAAAATGCAACTATGCCCCATTCTAAGGTGAAATGCTTCGAAAATAACGATGAGACCACTGAAAAAGGTATAAAACTCGGTCTTCGCAGAGCAAATTTAGCTTGAAGTTCATATGGACCACCCGTGTACGTATGCGCACTATAGGTCTTTACGTTTCGCAGCCCAAAACAAAACAACAGTACATGAAACTAAGCGCCATCTTTCTCGTTTTTACCCACTGAGCTTTGAATGACTGAATATAACGCAGCGCAACATTGTGGAAGCCGTTGACCTCATGGATTTTTTCCTCGACGACGAACTTGTGGATCATCGACTGGCTACAAACATAACGATGGAATCACAGATTATTTTCGATGCTGTTCTAATAATTGCACTGGTTCAACTACCTATGAGAACTATCTTACCAACGATGGAATGGATCTAGTGATAAGAGGCATTGGTTAGGCGTAAAGTGCAAGTTGCAGGGTTCGTCTTATTTTTCAAAATATAGTTTAAGGAGGCAGTTTGATATAAATGTTCTTTGTATTCTTAAAAAAACATGAGTTTGCACACAACTTTTGCTACAGGGGATTGAAGAGTTAATTCTTGCATTGAAACCTGTAAAAATGACGATGAGTACACTAAAAAATCACGAAATTCACTTTCAGAATCGGGCTTAATGGCGGAAAAATGCAGGTTTCACGGGAGACTCCTATCTAAATTGAGATATTTCTCTCTGTTTTTATAGAGAAAGTGACAAATTAGACAGTAATCTCCCATGATATAACTGCGATGAACCGCAATTACGAACTTGCCGTTACAGCAGTTATGTGAGTTTAATACTGAATGTTAGACTTTCTGAGCGTGATTTTCGTGATTTTCACTGGGATGGGACAATTCATTTGATCACAGCAAAAGTTTTTATAAGAGTCCCATTTTGATTTTCAAGGTGAATCCTCAGCAACCTATAGTGAGATTCAAATCCTTTAGATCGCGCTACTGTGGCGCGCTCTCTGAAACCAAAGGTTTGTCGCCTTTCTTTGACCGTCATTTGCGGGAGATACAGTCAAGTTTTCGAAAATAATGGAACGTTGCATTCAAGGTCAAATCCCAAGGAACATTTTGATACAATTTCGAGCTTTCTACGACCTCCAATTTTTCTGAGCGAAAGAATTAACTAAGCATAAAAAACGACATAATGTGTCCGCGACATTCACCATCCATCAGTGTTACTTTTACTAATTTTTAATGTTTTAGAATAATTTTATTCTAATTAATAATTTCACTTCATCATCGCTATCTTATGTATTTTGAGACGCTGATTTCAAAAATGCTATCAATATTCATTAAACGGGTCTAGAGTTTACGTAAATTTGAAATTACGTCTTCTTAGCAAAAAAATCGGAATGGGGCAGTTGCAAGGGTCTAAAATGTTGTGTTTTTTGTAAAGAAAATTAAAGTACTTGATGAGCTGAGAACAAAGATACCTTTGTTTTCTAATTCAGTCCTATTGTTCCGGAGAAAAGATTTTGACCCAAAATACATTGTTTTAAATGGGAATTCCGAGTAGTGACGTCACTACGCTCACAATTTTTAACAACTTTACACGTGTGTATCTCCAAAACCACGCCACTTACGAAAAAACCAAAGGCATCACTATCTTCAGCTCATCAAGGACTATCATTCCCTTTATAAAAAACACAACATTTCAGACCCTTGCGAATGCCCCATTCTGGAAAATGTATGAGTTTTGAGTAAAGAATAAGGCCGAATTTGAAATCAGCGGGTCAAAATACTTGGGAAACTATGCGAGAGGGGTGAAAAAGAGGTATCTTGTGATGAAAAAACCTGGTTTTACGTTCATAACAGCCGGACAAACTATGTCATTAAAGCGTAAAAATCGAAAGAAGTGACAAGAAATTGCGAGTTTGGAGGGGTTGATTGAATTCGTACGGAACCATCGAACTCGCAATGTCTTGCCCATACTTTCGACTAATAAAAATTGGTCGTAGAAAGCTCGGCATGGTGTCAAAGTGCTCGTTAGGATTAAGATCTAGAACTCAACGGTCCACCATAATAGAAAGATTTGCTCTAGATTTCACAAATGACGGTTAAGGCGGCAACAGTGCCGATCCGTGCACGTCAATGCCGCCTTTGACCGTCATTTGCATTTTGCGGAAGGTAGGGTCAAGTTTTTGAAAATGTTCAAAGGTTGCGTTCAAGATCAAATCCTGAGAACATTTTGAAACCGCATTTGAGCTTTTTCCAACTAATTTTTCGGGAAGAAGAAATTGGCACGACATTCCGAGTTTGAAGGTTCCGCACAAATTCAATCGCAACACCCTCAAACTCACAATTTCTTGCCAGTACTTTTGTCCCAAAAAATTGGTCGTAGAAAGCTAAAAAAAAAAGTATCAATATGATCCATTAGATTTGATCTTAAATGCAACGTTCAAACATTTTCGAAAAATCGAGCACTAACGGCTGCAGCAGAGGCACGATAAATTCTCGCGGATTAAACAAAACAGCAGTCAACGTCGCGCGTCGCGTCGCGGGATGTTGAATGTTGAGCACCCTCCTCCACAGTTCCAGCAACCTATCCCCCCTGCCTCCACCGAATGTCACCGTTCAACATCATGCAACATCAAAAGGTGTTGACTGTTGTTTTACAAGTTATTTTGTTGAACCCCCGAAAATTCAGTGTGTCTCAAATCTTCCCTATGTATTTAAGCTCCGTCTCTATTTGTCTCTGGTGGTACGGTACTTTGGGTTGTATAAGTGAAACTTGTGTCTAGGTGTGAAGTTAATTTTCCGAAAGTATCATTCGGAACCTACATCGGCGATTTTAATCTAGCTTTCTTTGTGGAGGGGGGGGGGGTGATTCGTTAAAGATAGACCTGTCCCACTCGCATTGGATCATCTCCAACGCACACGTCCATCATCCGTTCAAAATGAATTCTATTTGAAACAGATGCGCAATGAGAACCAATCCCAAAATAATAAAGAGGAGGATGTATGTACTTACTGCGATAGTGAAACTGAAACACCTTGATGGACAGGAAAGAAAGGAAAAATTGATCAAGGACATAATCACGTAAATAATTTTGATCGGCGGATCCTCAATATGTTTGTGCGATTAATGAATTGCAAATGCTCCAATTTTTTCGAGTGGGCCCGATCGATTTATCAATTTAACAATGCGTCGCTGTTAGTGCGCGTGTGCGCGAAATTGACTGATTTCGCCTGCGAATGAAAAGGACGATGCGCGATGAGCCGCGGTCTGCGACGATGAGCCAAATAAATCTGAGACAGCATGCAGAAGCACTTTTCAATCTCATTTTCAAGATTGGGAGGGATCATAAAATTATAAAGTAAGGAAGAACTGATACCTATCATTTGAAATTAAACTTTTCCCTTACATGTTACAAACATGAAAACATTGAAAGGGCCATATGACAAACATTGTGGCATGACTGCATGATTTCTGTGTATCTTGAATATACATAAGAAGTTCATTCATTATTACTTTTAGATAGTAAACTGTTAGAAAGTGACTGCTTTAGAGAACAGCGATCAAAGTACATGTAATATGAATCATTCATTCCTTCTAGACAGTGATGGGCAAAAATCGTTTTTTGAATAACCACGAATAATTAACTAAAATTATTCGCATTTTTTTAATGTTATTCCTATCAGTAAATCAAAGTTTTAACACTACCAGTCATTCAATGAATATGCTGGCAGTGTCAAAACTTCGATTAACTAATAGGAATAACATGAGAATAATGCGAATAATTTTAGTTAATTATTCATGGTAATTCAAAAAATTATTTTCGCCCATCACCACTGCGATATGCTGTATGGATCGTCAATGGAAAATCCGGTTGACAAAATTGGGAGTAACCTGACTCCATAACATTTGGAACCAGACTTTCAGCTGAAATAATTCAGGAAATTTGGAAAATTCAGGTTTTAAAGTTAATTTTTAGCAACTAGTGCAGCCCAGTTTTGCCACCAGAGCGTTACCGTTCAATTCATGCCAAAAAGTACAAACTACCTATAGTTTATTGTTTAAAGTTTATTGTCAAAAATAATTTATGTGCATTTAAGGAAACCAGAGTGTCAGGTACTACATAATCATCTGAAGAATATGTCTCTTGCAAAATAACTCGCCGATATTTTTTAAAAATAAAGCTTAAAGTACTAATTAACGGAATAGCACAAATCTATTTTAGAATCGACACAAAATAATGGGGTCAAAATCGACGGACAAACTGTAACCTGGAGCGTCCATGGATCTATTTATAGGCTGTCCCAAGAATGATTGGTCTTTGACAACTGTAGGTTTGAATGAAAACATCAGCACTCAAATAGGGTAACCTGATTGCGGTTATATGGGAACAGTAAGAAGCTGATGTTTTCATGAAACAATAGAAGTGTCAGATCCAACCGTTTCAGGGACAAGCTAGCTATACATACTGTTAATGTAAATATACAACGCTAACATGAACAAAAACGAGCGTTGGTTTGAAACGGTACATCGACCATTATTCGTATTAGCTCAGCGCCTTAGATTGGCAGAAGCAACACGCATATCAGCTTTGCTTGTCGCGCTCACATTAATGAAGGGGCAGAGTCAGAGTTTGATATCCAGCAGCATTAATAATAATTGTTCACGCAATGGGCGCAATGCTACAACCATACGCTCAGTGATCTTTGACGGAAACCAATTAAAGTACTCGCTCGTCCTATCCATTCGGATAATAGAGTGCGTTTATGCAGTATAAATAATTACAAGTATAACTGTAGCAATCACAATCGAAAGACCAAAGGAGCTCTTTTTTTTTTTTTTTTTTAATAATAATCGACGGCAAGGCATGACCTTTGGGCGAATAGTTGAGTAATAATCGTTGAAGTGATATTGATGCGCTCTGCCTCTAACGAGACTCTCCTTCAGGAGCAAGGCTGCCACTTTGCGCATAATTATAACGCATTTTCAAGTTTAACTCAATGTAAAGATTTTGAACTTCCCGCTAAAATTGGCGACGATGCCACTCCTGGGAGTGCATGCATTGGAGAGGCGGTAAACTGCGTACTTTGCCACTTAGCTCACACGAACTTTCAAAGTCGAATGGAGAGGCGAATCAAAAGAAACGCATCTTTCAACTTGATTGGATTAGCAAATTATTGATTACCAACAGAATGGTCTGCAAAGAAAAAAAATTACGATGCAAAAATCGAATTTTATGATAAGACAATGTAGAAAAACATATTGCTGCTTTAGCAATATCTTTTGCTTTATGGACAATTGTGTGGCTAAACTATAGCAATGTGTTTGCTGAATGAGCATTTTATAAATTAAATATTTTGCAATTTAAAGTTTGTTCCCAGTTTTAAGCGATCATTTTGAAATTTTAGACAACGTTTTTCTGTGTAATGTGAATTAAAGTTGACATTTTTTTTTTTTCGATTCTTTAACTTTTTGCGGGTGGATAGCAGCGTTTTTCGTTGGGAGTTTGGACAAAATTTTCCAAAGGCCGCAATGTTGGTTTTAGAGATTATAAATTGAATGCGCCGAAATGACAGCGTTCAATAATCTGTGACACAGGCGGGATACACAGGATTGGTGTTTGAAGTGGATCTGACAAAACTTCCGAATGTAATGGAATTTTACCCGCAATCTACTCTAGATGATGTAATATTCAATATTTTGAGAAGCAGATTCTTCCTCTTCTCATCCAAAAATTGCACTTCTTTTATGTGTATTAATTGATTACTTTGTGTAACTTTAGGGTACCTCAAAGGCAGGATCACTCCAAAGGCGCTCTCCAAGAAAACAAGCTGTAGAAGAAACTCCTCTGCAGGAAAGTTCTCCAGTGCAAAGCACACAGTCTGACCCTTGTACTTTGGAAAATCTTGTAAGTATCAAATTTAATTTCGATGTACAGTTAGGAGTTTAAGAGAGCATCGGAGGCAACAGATCTAAAGAAAGTATCTTCATTTAGTTTAGATGCATCGGTGGACGAAAATATTGTTGATCAGAGTATTATCAAACGATATAGTCTCAATGTTCGAGTTGAATCAGTTCAATATTTATAAACTTCTTGAATTAAAACGGTGAATTTCATCGGTGGATAGAAATGATAAAATATTATAGAACTACAGCTAAACTGTTTAGGTGGACTGTTTAATATTTTAGTCCACCCATAGAGGTATCGTTAAATTTTGGAGTTCCTCGTGTTTGTTTTTTGTTTTGAATGTTTTTAAAAAAAGTAACAGCCATGCGTTTCAAGGGTAGTTGTTTTTCTGTGAATACCAATATGTCACCAATTCAGGTACTGGCAAACGCAAAAGTTTCGACTGTCAAGAATGCACGCGGAGCGCAGAGGTTTGAGATTTTATTACACGAGGATTCGCCACTTACCTCGAACTTTCGACTTCTAAAATGTTTGCGTTAGAAACCTTAAATGAATGCATACGCTGCAATACACACGTGTACAACGGGGTATTTCGCGTTACTTGCTCTTCGCGTTTTTCTCTACCTAGGAATCATAGAAAAAAGGGAGACGAAAACAGAAAAATCGATTTTTCGGTGAATCAGATCTGAAGCTCACTTTTTATAACAACAAACACACACACCTCCCCCCACCCTCCCGCGAAAGCCCCTTCGAAAATGCAAATGTTTGGTTTTGAAAATAATGTTAAAAAGAAACCCAGACCCGACTCATCGTAAAACCAATGTTTAAGCAAAATGCTTCTCAAAACAAATGCTTCTAAAAGACTGTCCATTAAATTCGTTCAATTTGTACCTACAGTTGATTTTAAAACAGCCCTAGATAATTTAAGTTTGTCGAAGTTTTGAACAATTGAACGCCCCGAAAGACGAATGCCAGGCTGACCGGAAGCGGAACGCACAGAGGAGAGGAAGAAGAGGCTGGCGGAGGAAAGTGGCGAGAGAGAGAGAGAGAGAGAGAGAGCGAGAGAGAGAGAGAGAGAGAGAGGGAGAGAGGGAGAGAGGGAGAGAGAGAAAGAGAGAGAGAGAGAGAGAGAGAGAGAGTGAGCGTGGAAACAGCCGAACGATGATTGTAAGTACTTACAATTGAACGGTGACCTTGGCAATGACTCGGTCAAACTCGTGAATGAAGGAAATGCACGCACCACAACGCACCGCGTAATCGTCCATCCGTCAAACCTACAATGGAACAATCCCCCTCCCCCTCCCCCTCCCCCTCCCCCACCACTGTCCATACCCACCGGTATCAATCAGCGCGGCACTCCGCAGGGAGCTTAAAGAAGCTAAAACAGACTTGCTACTTGCTAAAGTGCTACAGCGATGCATCCAGTATCTTAAGGACTTAAGGCTAGAACATCCAAATTGAAAAGACCCCATGAATACAGTGACGCCATATGGACTAAAAATGAAATGACGGTAACAATTAAATTATTACTGTGATTGGAATTTGGAAGTGACTTTTGTGAAAAGCATGTCAATTATTGGGCTCTTGCAAACTTTTGCTGAGCGATTAAATAGGTAATTCTTGAGTGAAATCCAGCGATAATCACGAAGAGCACATTAAAAAATTACGAAATTCACTCAAAGACTTACAAAATTACTTCAACGTTTAAGTCGTAATGGCGGAGCTACGAAGGTATCATCGGAGATTTCCACACGGGGAAAAAAAGACCGGAAGAATATACCATCTGCGCTGATTTTGGAGTCAGCTATCCAGTAGATGATAAATGCAACGTACACATCATGATAAGTTAAGTTAACTTGATGCTACATTTTATCAACATTTAGTGAAATTTACCATACTTGATAGCTGACGCCAGAATCAACTATGCAGATGGTAAATTCTACCAGTTATTTTTTTCCCTGCATCTAATTTGAGGCTTTCCTTTGTGTGTTTCTATAGAGAGGGAAAGAGGGGGCAAAGAGAGAGAGAGAGAGAGAGAGAGAGAGAGAGAGAGAGAGAGAGAGAGAGAGAGAGAGAGAGAGAGAGGGGGGGAGAGAAACTTAAGGAAACAGACGGTTTGAACTCTCTTATGAAAGTGCTTTTAACTTTTTCAAGCATATTTTTTTTTTTTTTTTTTTTTTTTATGGATTCCAATTTTCATTTGCTAGTAAAATCTCAATCATCTTTGCGAAAGAATGATAAGTGGTTCGGAGCCTTGAGAGGCTATCTTCTTCCCGTTGGACATTAGTCAATAGTTTATGTAATCATAATTATTGATGCTGTGTGAATCTGTGAATGAGTCTGCAAGTGTGGACGTGTAAAAACTATTACAGGGTGCTCAAAATGATAGACATGCAAATTTTATCTAGTTACGTCAAAGAGGAATGCATTCATTGTGAACCTTAAACAAGTCCTGCAGCGTTGCCAGGCACGTGGGGGTTTGGGCCGCTCCCAAAAGTCAATGTAAAGTGTATACTGATTTTAACCTCTAATCTGGCAACACTAAAAAGGTTGCCAAAAATGATTAATATCACTACTTACAATCACGGTTTCGTACGTATTTCTGTTCCTTTGTTTTTCAAATTATTTTTGTCCCCTTTTTTCTTTTTTCATTCATTCATTTAAAAGTCAACGACCTGCTGTTTAATCTCTCGGAGATTAGGTTGATGGTCAAAACCCCGGATTTCGCTTACGACCTTACGTTATGAAGGTGTTCGAGTGGCTCTATTACACCCAACATTTTTGGTAGTCTAGAATTCCAGATATGCGGCTGCATACTTATATCGCGTATATGCAAGGATCGAATGTAAGCAAAGCAACCCTCAGCGCTCCGTGTGATTTCTTAACCCTCAAAACTTTTAATGTTGCCAGTTGTACCAGGAGCACCACCAAGGCGGTGTAAATGGAGCAGTTTCCCTCTCCTCTGCAATTTAGAAAATACAAATTTTCCCTTAAATAACCTCCATACTCCATAACCCTTAAATAACTTCCCCCTTAAGGGAGCTTCCATCTCCCAAAATCGATAATTTCCTATGGTTTTGCGCGATGAATCGTTAGAAATAAACTATAAATAAACCAGGCTCTTTGGCATAAACCAGAGATCGGTATTAATCTTTACTCTTGAAGTATAACAAGCTACAGAAGGCGTAATGAGAATAGGGATGTGGTTACGTCACACATTGGGTCTGAACATGGAAATTTCAAAACAAAAAACTTTTTTGTCATTACTTCGTTTTGGAAACATTTCAGTGTTGACATTTTCGTGCTAAAACCACGTTATTTGACTCACTTAAAGCTCTTAGTTTAGTTGAATGATTTCACACTTGCCACTCAACACAAGTCATCTTGCTACTTACTTACTGTTTAAAATCTCGATTTTTATTCGTAAAATTAAGTCCGGTAAATGCAGTGGCGTCGCGTGCCATCTGGCAACAATGCAACAGCTCCATTTAAACCTATTAAATATATCGAATTTTCCTTGTGCACTGTGCACCCCCTGAATTCGATATTTTACATGAGTTTAAATGGACACAATACATTGTTGCCAAACTGCACGCGACGCCACTGGGTAAATGCTATGTTTCGATCCACTGTTCGTCCTAGCAAACTGAAAACAAAGCGATTTACGAAGACGCACCAATTCAGACGCTTGAAGATTCAGTAGAGGAGTTTTTTTGGGTATTCGTATTTAATGATCAGTGGCGAAGCGCGCTATTAGGCAACGTAGTACTTTGTTTATTTGAACTTATGGACAAATTCGAATTTAATGATCATCGCCAATTTCTGGACATTTCAAGATTTTTCGTGGGTTTAAAATAAGCGGGCCAACTTCAAGTAATTCAACACCAGTACTGCATACCAAATCCAGTGGCGCCAGTTTGCATGCTTCGCCACTGGTAACGATAATCAATGAGTCTAGGTATACATATGTATTCTGCGGACTGAAGTCATTATTTGGGCCGACTTGCACGAAAAATGGTACAGACACTGGTTCTATCAGAGCTCTAATCCGATGCGACCGCTGTACAGCGGTTCACCGGAGATGTAAGTACTCTCATTATTGCCAAGAAAAGCACTTGTATTACGAAATATTCATTACATTTTGGGAAGAAATATTGGAGTAAACGGTTGCTAAATTAATTCATTTTAAAACTTGCCTTCCATTATATATATGATCAGCTCTGGTCCGATGAAGTCTAGGACGCGCCCAGTGCAACAGTGACCGATAGTCTTCCTAAATGTTAAGTCCTAAAATCGTGGGTATAGCTAACGACATCCCATTATAGGTACTATATACGAGCAGTTTACGGCTCGGGCAATCTGGCAACTTTGCTTTCACCAAGACCTAGGAAAAAACTCTATTTTTGGCGAGACAGATTTCAGGGACGTATCGATTAATTCACATAGGTTTAAATTCAGTAATTATTCTGAAGGGACAAAACTGCAACATCCGCCGCGCGCCGGGGCGGGAGCGCCACCGCTTTATTTGACTCCTGAATAATTTTTTTCGCCAGAATAGCAACTCTTACTACTTGGCAACAATGTTTTCCCTCCGTTTGAATACGTGTAAAACAATCGATTTCTGGTGAAGCGCTGCTTCTTTATCAAAACGACTGTTTTACGTCGAAACTAATGGAGGAAAACCATTGTTGCAGTGGCGTAATCTTAGGGGGGCATGACCTTTTTGCCCCTCCCATATTTGAGAAGGGGGGGCAAAGTATCATTTTGCCCCCCCCAATAATTTGATGAAAAAGAGGAGGGAAAAAGAGGGAGGGAGAAAAGAAAAGACGGAAAAATACAAAAAAATAAAGAAAGGAAGGAATAATTACAGGACCCGAGAAGCAAAAAATGGCAAAAATAAGTGGCTCTATTTTACCCTGAAACTGCACCTAAAGTAAATCTAAAGTGAAAAATTCCTCTGTTGTCAATGAGGTAAAGAAAATATACATTGAGTCTACTAACTTCTGTTCAGTCGGTTGGTTATTTTGGAAAGATTCAATAGCTTAAAATATAGTCTGAGAGAACCCAAATGTTCAATTTTTTCTGGGGGAATACCCCCAGACCCCCCATTACCGGAAAGTGTCCCCACAGATTCCCCATAGTATCGGACTATTTGCTACCCGAGGAACAGTTTCCCAAAGCCTAGAAATATCAGCTTCATCAATAAGCTGAAAGTCTACACTGAAAAGTTACCTTTTTGCCTAAAAAATGAAGAAAATAAACGTAAAATCTATTTTTAATTTGTTTAAATTTGGTGGCATTTGTATGCGATAACATTGCTTAAAATGACGTCTGAGAGAGCCTGAATTTTCAAATTTTTCCGGGGGAGGACCCCCCGGACCTCCCTCTCATCGGGGGGTGTCCCTCTAGACCCCCATAGTGCATCTCCCAAAAGTTGGTTTGCCCCCCCAATAAAAATCCCAAGTTTACGCCACTGCATTGTTGCCAAATTATACGAGCCGCCACTGTTTTTCGCTGCAAGTTTAAGAACCAGATGAATTCAAAGTTACTCACCAAGCTCAGACAAAGTTCTCAGCTTGTTTCCAAAAACGCACAAAGGGTCGAAACATGGAATATTCTCAGTGGCGAAGCGTGCAATTTGGCTACAGAAGGTGTCACTCCGAACGTGCGGAAAATAATTGATACTTATAGGAAGTAATTTATTTCATGAGTATCGATTATTTTACAACGACTTGAAAAGAGGAAAATCACTGTTGCCATATTCCACACTTTGCTCCTGAATATTCAGAAGAAACGGTAACATGACTAAAAATTCAGTCACGGTACAGATACAATTTGCGGTGATCGAAGTCCATTTAGAATTTTAATGGGGGGGGGGGGGGGGAAAATATTGAAAGAGGAAAGCGCAAATTCAAAACTCAGATTGAAAATTACGCTTAGGGCAGCCTCGAGTGCTTTTCTTTTTTCTCCAAGGGAATAGCGAGACTACAGCAACATGTAAGTACACTAATTACATAACAATATACTTACAATTAGTTCAAATTTCATTTTTAGTTTTATCTTTTTTCTTTTTCAAGAAAAACTTTGATATGGCTTTAGGGATGTCATCTTAAGCTGCGACTCTGATTTTTTGGTTGAAAAGTGAAAACTTTTCTAAGAAAATATTTTTCAAAAAAACTTCCGCGGACTCAGCTGACCACAAACCAGAGACACGCCAAAGACGGGCACTGGCCGATCACGAGGTGGGCGACTGTATTTCCGGGGACTCAACAAAATAACATGGGAAACAACATCCAACGGCTCATATGTTGATTGTTGACCAACGAACTAAACAATGATGCTTCGTTTTGATTGGCTAATGACAAAAACATCTTTACTCAAATGCCAACATAGGAGCCGTTGGATTTTGCTTGTTGCAACTTAGAAAAATAAAATAAAGTGCCCACAGTGGGATGCTATAAGCAAAATAGGTAATGCGTAGTTCTTGCTGTCTCTGCCACACAGCAGAAACAGAAAGAACGCTTTGGTAGCGCTGACAAAACCTTTGACAGAAAAATCGACCCAGCGAAATACTTTAGTGGAGCTAACCAGTAGTTTTGTACTCCTAATTAAACGGGATTGCGCTGGATGAACCAAAGATTTTGTTGGCTCAACTTAAGTCTTTTGCTGGGTAATTTTACCATCAAAGGTTTTGTCAGCGCTACTAAAGTGTTTTTTTTCTTCTGTTTTTTTCCCCCTTTTTTTTCTATGCACGAGCTTTCATTACGAAGCTAAGCAGCCCAATTGAATCCTACTATGCAAATTTTAAACAAGAGCACACAAATAGAGCAATCAAGTGTTCAGTGTTTTTTGTAAATTTTATTGTCTACATTTGTACAAAAAAGGTTGAGATGGTTTCAGTATATACAAGAGAACGAGAGTCCGGCCGATATCTTAGCCGTAATATGCTGGTGGGGGGACGACTCTCGGGGCGTAAGGGTAGGCTGCAGCGGGTGCGTAAGGGTAAGCTGCTGCTGGGAGTGCTGGGGCGTAAGGCGAGTACGCTGCTCCTGGAGGCAGTATCCTTGGAGCGTAGGGATAGGCAGCGGGTGCGGGAGCGACCACCTTTGGAACGGTCGGAGCGATAGGATGTGCGTTGGCTGTGTCCTTGCTTACTACAGCGTTGAAGCCGTTGACTGGGTCAGCGGTGTATTCGACGATTCTCCGGCTACCATCAGGTTCAGTTAGACTGTATCTACCTTGGACAACATCCCCTTGTCTGGTTTCCTGTTGATCTTTCGAGTCTCCGGTGGTGACGTCATCGACAGCATATGAAAAGCTGTACTGCGGGTTTGGGTCGTGGTAAGGATCTACTTTGGCAACGGGAGCTGCAGGATAAGCGCCAGGGGGGTGATAGGCCGCTGGGAGAACGCCTGGATAGCCAGCGTAGCCAGGGATGACAGCTTGCGCAGCAGCAGAAGCGACAAACGTGGCCAAAATCAAGAGCTTAAACAAAGAAAGACTCCATTATAGAACTATGATTTTTTCAAGGAGACTACTGAGCCTCCGTAGTTTTGAAAGTCCAAAAATTTGAACAAAAATTATGTTACAATTTACACTATTTAGAAAGTGACGGATAGAAATATTCGCAATAAGCGTAAATTTCCATATGGTCCATGGTAACAGAACTTTCCGCAGTCACCGAAAAATGTCAAAGAAGCTGCATCATAAAAACGTCTAAATCTTTTAAATTAATGAATATTTCCGTTAAAAGTGTTTCTTTCAGCAAGTAATACAGCGACGGATCAGTCATTAATTATTAATTAATAATTAAGCCGTTAGAATTATACAGGTTTTCAAGAGTCAAAAACAAGCAGAATGATCATGGTCATTCCTTCATGGCAGAATAAACTTTTGATTTCTTAAAAGCAGTCTCGGCAAAAAAAAAAAAAAAAAAATATAAAAGGACGTCCGGAAGATATTCGGAAGAAATTTTGAAAAAGTCTTGAATTAATCTGAAATTCCTTCTTTTGACCTGATAAAATGATTGGCGAAGACAAATTTTTTCACAAAATTTACATCCAAATCATTTTTTTTTTTTATTTATTTTTTATTACGGTTTCTCTTTCTTGAATTTGCTAAAATTAACTTTTTGGTGATTCAAACTTGATATTATTGTTCCCTTCAAAAAATAGCTTTACTCAAACTTATACTACAGTTGCGTTCACAAGGAGGCTACAGTAGATTTCAACCCAAAGCCTCGACCTTTTTGATTCGTGGCTGGACCAAAGAGTAATCAAGAGTCGCAATTGAATGGAGAACCTGCGTGTTCATCTTTGAAAAGAGGGGAAATTAAATATGGTCACTGATTCGCTGATGAGCCTATGTCCGACAATGTATCATTAAATGTACTGTTTCTTATCATTGAACTTGCTAAAATCAACACTATAGTCAGAAACATTTATTCGTTTGGTAGCTTTAAATGCTTTAACGATGCAATTTCCAAGACGATTATCGGTGTCAGCGGAGAGCCCTGCCACCGTGGAACTACCCGTTATAAGGTCAATGTTTAAAAAGCACATACAAATGCCCTAAGAAAGACGTCGTTCATGGAGTGTAGAATTCAATTTATTCGAGCGCTAATCTTAACAATACATCAACAATAACTCACCATAGGGACATTTACTTTTTCGTTAAACCGATATTAAAGACTGCCTAAGTATGAGTGACAATATTGGTTGAGTATTGCAGGCCGTTGCTATGGTAACCATAGTTAACAGTCTTGTTCCCGGTATAGTATATTAGGAATGCTACTCATGGGTATTGGGTAGTCTTGCGCTTTTATAATATTAGGTACCGGAAACGCGAACTAACGGGGAATTTAAATATCGTTACCACAGCAACGGTCTAGTCCTACAATATGCTAGACCAATGGAACTCTTGCAAACTTTTCCTACTTGTGATTGAAGAGTTGATTCTTGCTCAAAAACCTGTAGAAATGTCGACGAGTACACTAAAAAATCACAAAATTCGCTCTCAGAATCAGGCTTAATGGTGGTGCCACGCAGGTACCGTGGGAGATTCCCGGGTGATTTGAGACATATCTCTGTGTTTCCGTGTCAGAGAAAGTGACAAATTAGACAGGAATCTCCCATGATACCTGCATAGCTCCGCCATTATGATATTCCCGTTACAGCTATTTTCTGAGTTTATTACTGACTTAGACTTTTCAGCGTATTTTCGTAATTTTCGCTGGATTTTACAAAAGTTTTTACTAATAATTCGCTAAGTTTGCGAGAGCCCCATTGCGACATCCATTAGACAGTCTTCACTATCGTTTTGAGGAAAAAGAAAACCGATCAGCTCGTAGAAGATAATAAAAAAAAAGAAAAGTCATAGCGATGAAACCACGGTCGAGGGCGGCATGAAATGTGCTGCTGCAGCTTTGTGTATGTTTAATGGAATTTTTCAGTTCATCGATCATTCCACCGGTTTACCAAAATATGACAAAAATCCGTTCAATTTATGACTGTAATGCTCTAATAAATGTGTTCCAATTTGTAATTTTTCCTCGACCAGAACAGTTGTCACTTTTTGATAATTCAACGGCGATTCCACAGATTGAGGAGAGATTACAAATGCGAGTATTTTCGAGCATCACGGTCATAAAGTGAACTGAACAAAGTAATAATTTGGTCACCTAGTGGATCATCGGTGGATTGAAAACTGTCGTTATAGTAATTTTAAGAATTAAATAGATTTAATGGATTGAAAAAACTTTACAAAAGAATTTGGGTCTCCTAAAGTTTTTCAATACGACGCTTCATTAGCAAGATAATCAACGCGAAAGTGGAAAAACAAGAGCGCGGAGCCAGCTGAGCCCCTGACGATGACGCGGGAAGTGTTTTCGCGGTGGTCGGCGCCTGATCGTTTGACTCGCAACCCTGCCTCTCGCCTTGCGATGGTACCTGTTTTCCCACCTTTCGCGTTGATTATCTCGCTACAGAAGCGTCGTATTGAAAAACTTCAAGAGACCAACATTCACAATTAAAGATTCTCCAATTAATTAATTTTATTTAATTTTTTAAAATTTTCACGTGCAACACTCAATGTAAGGCCGCGCCACAGTCAAGCAACAGGCAGCTTCCTACCTTGCGCGACGACTGCCAAAGCGCTGACTTTGCCATCTTCGATGTCAAATTGTCTCTCTTAAAACGGTAATCGAAAAAATTAACGGAACCAAAATTCTATAAGTTGGAACATTTCCAACCACATTCTTTCACAAAACTTTGAAAATTATTGGCGCAGTGATAAGAAATTTTTGCCGTCAAAAGTGCACGATTAACAGAAAAGTATACTCATACATTTAATGGTGTTTTTAAGGGGGTTAAAAAAACAGGCCCTCATTACCGATGTAATTTTTACTTATTAAAATACAGATCTTTCGTTGGACAAAATAATCGAGCGTAAGTAACAGTTCATCCCAATATTATGACAATATTATTGCTGTTGTTTTTTTTTTTTTTTTTTTTATACGATTCACAGCAAAAAATACGTTTATTGCCAAATTTGAATGCAATTTTATCGATTTATATAACCATTGTTTTTTTGTTTTTTATTTTTTTCAAATTAGTTTCTTCGCAGACTTTGAAAAATTGTAGTTCAGAGGTAGAGGGGAAGCATTTTAAGACCTTCGTTTTCAGAGTCTTATTTTGATTGATAGCATTGTCTCAAAAATTTCCCGACATTAAATCTGATATACCCTGTATACTGGCAAAAATTGCTTAGCTTCCTTTTTTTTCCAGACCGCGTCTCAAATCTGCATGTATTAGCTCGTTTTAAGGTTATGAATTTCGAAAAGTCATAATATTGGGATGAACTGTTTCTTACGCTCGATTATTTTGTCCAACGATAGATCTGTATTTCAATAAGTAAAAAATTACTTTGGTAAAGTGGGCCTATTTTTTTAACATCAGTTATCGTAAAATGTGTTTGAGATAATGCGAATTCTTCTCAAGATTACATGTTCTCTCAGATCTCAATTTTCGAATACATACTTGGGTATAGTTACTGAAAAGTTCCTGAAATCAATCGACTCAAATAATTTAAAATTCAAGCTTCTTTTCCAGCTTTTAGAATAATGTCACTCGTCCGATGCTTGCACTCTTTCCTTTTTTTGTTTTATTGTTGTTGTTTTCTTTTATTAATATATTTATTTCTTCACATAATTGGGCTTTAAAAATACTTTTGCTGCAAAAATCATCATTACTTTACTGTAGATACTTGCGTTTACGAAACTGTAATTAGGTTAAAAATACGGCGGGGCCAATGCAAACTTTTGCTGCACCCAACAACAAAATAAAAACACAAATTTACACGGATTTTAACCCGCCACACAACGAAAAAACACGATTAAATCCTTCAAAATATACTCGTCTAAAGTCGTGAAAGCTTTTTGGGTAAGTAACGCCAGGAAAAGGGGCAGTTACAAGTGCCTGAAATGTTGTGTTTATTATAAAGAAAATCAAAGTACTTGATGAGCTGAGAACAAAGATGCCGTTGGTTTCTAATTAAGTCCCATTGTTCCGAAAATGAGATTTTGGCCCAAAATACATTCTTTAAAATGGGAACTCCGCGTAGTGACGCCAATACGCCCAAGATTTCTTACAGCTTTACACCTGTGTATCTCCAAAACCGGGACACTTAGACAAATACCAAGGACACCATTGTTCTCAGGTCATCAAGTACTATCATTTTCTTTATAAAAAACACAAAAGTTCAGACCCTTGCCACTGTCCCATTAAATTCAAATTTTTGAAATATTGACGTTAAAGAAGTGTTCAAACCAAAAAAAGTGTCATCATTCTTGAAAATTTAATTATTTTCAGGGAATATAATCCAAAAGCGATGAGCCGACTATGGAACGGCCAAATCGAACGAGATACAAAAAAAAGGGAGGGGCTTAAGAGCATTTTTACGGACAGCGTTGATACCAATGTGAATAAAATTGATTGATTCTGACGAACAGCATGACCGGTATAACACTTACAAATCACTTGAACTGAACAATTTTAACACGCTCGCGTTATCACTGTAGCTAGTTCGAAGGAAAGAGTGAGGACATTTTTTGGACACTAAAAAAAAAATCACGGCACTCAAACACGCCGCACTTCAAAATATCCTCAAAATTTGCACAAAAGCTTGATCAAACCGCCTTCTTTTCCTTACAATGTTACAGTTTACACGATTTCAAGCTTACCTTCATCGTAATTTTTTTGTCTTTAAATTAATAAAACTAAGATTCAGAGCTCCAACGAAGCAGAGAGAGAGGACGATATAACTAAAAACCGAAACAAAAGTCCAAGTTGTAAAAAACTGCACAAAAAATAGATGAGATGTGTGTAAACGTCGAAGGATGAGATAGATATTTATACTGGGGCTGAACACCCCCACTTGCGTAGAAGATGGGCGGCGAAGGAGGAACGTCCCGACGACGAAGATGGATCGAACGACGCACGGTGCGAAAGCGTGTGAGCTCCAGGATCGACGGGATTAGAGGCCAAGGAGGGTCTTTGAGATAATTGCAGAGTGACAAGGCACAAGAGGCGTTTGCTCGCTGCTTGCTTCTTGCAAATGCATTTCCATTACCATTAACTTACCCGCGGCGGGTAATCTCACACGTAGAGGAGCTTGATGGTTTTAACCTAATACGTCAATTTTGGCGTTCGCACTCTTTACCCAACTCTGCGTCTATCTGCATGTATGTGTTAGTTAATTTATTTGTGTGTGTGTGCGTTTGTTTAGTTCCTTCTGCAATACATCCCCCCTGGCCCCCTCCCCTTCTTTTCTTTCGAGAGGATGGCATAATCAATGCCGGTGCCGAAATTCGGTACAGCCACGTGAGGCTAATTGGGCTTGTTTTTTAATTACGCTCACAACGACAAGTGAACACACAAAAGATGAATCGTCAGAGCGAAAGGCGCAAGAAGCAAGGCGCGGTGGCAAGCATATTAATTTTTTTTTTTCCTTTCGCATTTATCATCGACCAATCACTTAACATCCGGGAGGAGGTGTTGACTTTTTTTTTTGCTCGGAATAAAACAGCGTTGATATACGAGCCGCGAGAAGGGGGGAAGGGGGTGAGGAGGAAGATGATGCTTGCCGTATCCCGATTCAGAATCGGAAGCTGTCTCTGATCTGCCCTTGATGGAAATTTTGTAAGGGAGTACCGACCCGAGCTAAACGAGTTTTGATTGGTTGTTTGTTTTAGGCTTTCACGAAGGCGACGAGCAGGAGTCGAAGACATTGAAGGCGCAGCACATATACTCTGTTCGGGTGAAGAAGTCCGATGGGAAGTCGGGTAAAAACGCACTACATTGCAACGCAGCGGTTTCTCGGCTGTCGACTCTTCCATGCTACCTCCGTTCAGGAGAACTGGCCTTTCAGACCCTTTTATTGAGAAAGACAATACCGTGAACTGACCAATTTATATATTCGTTTGAACGCCCACGCGAATTTTGAATAACTGACTTTAAATTTAAATTCTGCTCGACGTGCACAGAAAAATGATACCTAACGGCGGTTCAATATGTAATTTTTCAAAGATTACAGCTTCTTGGAATCACTCAATCAGTAATGCCAAAATCTTTGAAAAATTACAAATCGAACCGTCGCGTCGTTAGGTATCATTTTTCTGTGCACGTCGAGCAGAATTTAAATTTAAAGTCAGTTATTCAAAATTCGCGAAAGCCGCAAAAGTTTAATTTTCGAGTGGGCGTTCAAACGACTATAAAAATTGGTCAGTTCACGGTATTGTCTTTTTCAATAAAAGGGTCTGAAAGACCAGTCCTCCTGAACGGAGGTTGAGGGGAAGAGTCGACAGCCGAGAAACCGCTGCGTTGCAATGTAGTGCGTTTTTACCTGACTTCCCATCGGACTTCTTATCCCGAACAGAGTATAGGAGTCAATGATGGGAAAAGAAAAGAAGAGGAACCTATACGAAAACGGACCGGAATGTCGGCAAATCTGCCTGTCCACTATACTATACTCACCGGCAGCCGAATTGGCGGGTCGAAATCTGAATTAAATCGCAATTTCGGCAACGTTGCAAACCTGCACCGGAGTCGAGTCGCAGAGCCGGCTCACGGAGGTGTTGTTGTCGGGCACTGGAGAGAGTGGTCGATCACTGCCCCATTGTTCCGAAAGAATCCCTTGTCTTGCACCTCCCTCCCACCTCAGACCCTTTTTCTTCACCCGAAATTTCTGACAATTTTTTTTACGTTAAAATTTGCCGTTTTTTTTATAAACATTCATGTTCAGCATAAAATTTCAATGAAAACCAACTAAAGAATCAGGCTGATATATGAATTTAAAGCTGTTTAAATCCATCACCGGCAATCAGCGGCACATCAGATAAGCGATTGGTGACTTCTTTGTCAAAAATTTCCGATAATTTTTTTCCGTTGCTAAATCTCGCCATTTTTGTATGCACATTCGTGCTCAGCACAAAATTTCGATGAAAAATAACTAAAGAACCAGGCTGATACATGAATTTGAAGCTGTTTCGACTGAATCAACATTTAATTGAGGAGAACTCTGGAAAACCCACGTATAGAACAGAGGGTACGCTCGTCCTTAACACTTCATAATTCAAAGTGTAATTACTGTGGGTGTTTCTGATGAAATAAGCGGGTTATTATTTATAACTGACGAATTGTCTCCGCTCCAATTGTCAGATAAGAAAGAACAATCCGTGTGAATTTTGGCAAAGAAGTCACCAATCGCTTACCCGATGTGCCGCTGATTGCCAGTGATGGATTTAAACAGCTTTAAATTCATATATCAGCCTGGTTCTTTAGTTGGTTTTCATTGAAATTTTATGCTGAACATGAATGTTTATAAAAAAAACCGCAAATTTTAATGTCGAAAAAAATTGTCAGAAATTTCGGGTAAAGAAAAAGGGTCTGAGGTGGGAGGGGGGTGCAAGAAAAGGGATTCGTCGGCGCATTTGGTGTTTGTTTTTAGAGCTTTTGGCTGATATTTTTTGGGGATTGGCGTATTTTGATGGTGGCCTTTTTTACCCCCAAAATGATAAAATTTCTATTGTTGAGAGTTTTTTTTAGACCGCTTCATGATGACAGCGAACAGCTGCTGGCAGCCGATTTTAGCGTAGACGCGACGGGCCCATTGGACCCAGTTCCGGCAGGCATCTAGGACATCTCAACTTCACCATTGAGATTTAGTGTGATGTCAACGGTTAGCCAACAATTGCATCAATAATACACTCACACTCATCGCATCAGTCGCAATCGGTTGTGACAAAACTCGCAAAGCGTACTCCAAACTATCTCACCCACTCTCCCGTGACCTCCAATACCCGCATGTATACCCATCTCTTTCTAGTGTCGTAATTCGTACACAGGGCCTTGTTTTACGACATGTTAGTAGCAAAATTGCATTCAAATCGAGGAATTCATTTCTGCCAAAAACTATTTCACAAAAGATGTCTCTACATACGTTTTTTAACACTAGAGTATAGCAGTATATGGGGGTTATGTGCGAGCAAGAGAGACAGTTTGCATTTGTTTGGAACGCTCATTTTCGGATGACGTCATCACCAAGTCATCACTAAAAGAACCATCTATTTCGAAATAAATGACACACTGGCCCAATAATATTATTGCACATCTTAAAAAATAACTGGTAGAAAATCAAATGAACCATAAAAACCTACATACTCTAGGCTTAAGAGACCTTGAAAACATCATAACCTCGCCCAAAAGGCAAACTGATATACGAAAACAGCTCAAATCGCCGACTTAAAAATGAACGAACCTGTAACCATATTCTTGGTTCGTTGTTAGTATTCTTGGATGAATCACTTATATGTAAGTAAATTTAAAGTAAACGACGCATTTTCAACAGCACGGAAAAAACTGGGTCGTTAGATTTCACAATATCGGTATGTTAAAAAAAAAAAAAAAACGTGGTTAAAAAAAGCTAAGAAACAAGTGGATTGGGCAACCCATGCTGAAGAAAAGTTGTTTTGAAGTCTGTTACCCTAGTAAAAATGGTAGGCAAAGGTAGGCAAACGTTAGCAAACCTCGGTTGGCGAAGGTAGGCAAAGGTAGGCAAACGTTGGCAAACTCCGTCAACGGATCGCGACCGAGAAGTATATAAAGTATATAGCAGTACATAGCAAGGGAATGGGGTTGGAGGTACCTGCGCTGAGCTGAAGGTATAGAATCGGCCCCGCACCTCGGGTCGTTTCACTCGCATGCTGGCTGGTCTTATTGTTTTCAGTTTTATTGTCCCGCGTCCGATCCGGCGTCTCCGACCCTTTTCCATTCCCACTACGTAACACTCAACAGAAAATGAAATTTTTTGTCACGTTTAAATTTTGAAATTCTGACTTAAGATTCGGATTGCGCTTGACGTAGCGAGAAAATTGATACCGAATTGAAGATTCAAACATTATTTTTAAATAATTCTCCCGGCTCCTCTTGATCTTTGTTTCGGCTCAGATTCTCCTGTCTTTACTCTCCTCGTCAAACCATTCTAAATTCCCATCCACCACCTCCGTCTACCGCAGTTTTACGACTCAACCGCAGCTATATCACTCAGTGGCGTAGCGTTCATTTTGACACAACGTGGCGTTTTGTCCATTTGAACCCAGGTGAAAGGTCGAATACGAAGGTGTTCATTGAGCACCCAAGAGTTCGATATTTGTCTTAGGTTTAAAGGACGAATTGCAACGTTGCCGAATTTCACGCTATGCCACTGCTATCACTCATGGAAACGGTAAATTTAATTTCAAAGATTAGAAAAATCATCTTGAAGAAAACGACGTGAGTTTTCTTTTTATTTTTCTGCTGTCTTATTAATGTGTTGGCGAGACAACGTTCCTTACGAAGATTCTTGGTGGGAAGAAAATTCGACAAATTAAATACCTATTGACTGGCGACTCCTTAGGTCAGTGGCGGCTCGTGCAATGTGGCTACAACGGATTCTCTCCTTTAAAAACCAATAAACCAATAATGCGACCAATAAATTCGTGTAATTTTTAACCACTTATTA
Organism: Trialeurodes vaporariorum; assembly: GCA_011764245.1. NCBI lineage: Eukaryota > Metazoa > Arthropoda > Insecta > Hemiptera > Aleyrodidae > Trialeurodes > Trialeurodes vaporariorum. The sequence goes on from VMOF01000220.1 coordinate 28,881,630, forward strand.
TTCCGCCGTAAGAACTTTTTCAACTTTTTTTTTGCAATGTATGAAACATCAAAGACATTTTTTTTCCTAACTCATTAAATGCCTGCCTCCTAGTTTTTCACTAAAAAGCAGCCAAATTCATACTAACGCACGTATAACAATTCGCAGATTTTGGCAATGAACACCAATGACATCAAATATCGCATTCATAAATCACCAATTCTATCCCTAGGTATTCTATCCTTGGGGGGGGGGGGGGTCATCGAGGCACTTCCCCCGAAATAGCAGCAAAGGGCTGAGAGGGAGAAGTAGAATTAAGAAGAGGGAAAAGTGCAGCCACCCGGATTTTTTTTTTTTTAGATCAGCAGCTTCGCCGTAAAAAAAAAAAAAAAAAAAAAAAAAAAAAAAAAAAAAAAAAAAAATCTCCTGACAACGACCATGTTCAGATCCATTCGATCATTGGAAGCACCAAGCCTATGGGGGCTTTCATTTATTTCAAAAGTTTTTGACATAAAAATACTTTGATGTCTACGATGAAAAGTCTACCAAAAGATGCGGGGCTATCGATCGGCTCCTTATCAGAGGTTATTTATTGGAACTCTTTCGTATGGGATGGCGACTATGGCGTAATGCATAAGGTTATAATGCTTCCAATAATTGACTCTATCCGGCCACAACTCAGGATGCATGTGCATGTTAAAGTCAGATAAATCCCACAGATGGCCCTAATAGTAGCACTTTTCAGTTTTTCCTTCATAACTTCTCTTCAAATCAAAGTATCGAAAAAAGGCTCTTGTACGTATACTTACATATTTTTAAAGGGCATCGGATAGCTTTTAAAATTCCAAAATCGGTAAAAAATTGCGGCGCACAGATAGATTTTTTTATTTTCTGTTGTTAATTTATGTTCCGATGGGCGATGGGCAATGCGAAGGAGAGCCGAGAGAGGGGAGGCACACTGGCACAACACAGGCGATGACAGTGCAGGCGGGCTGGGCAGGTATAACACTTGACTTGACCGAACGGAGAGAAGTTTGTTCCCGCGGTCACCTCTCAATGCTTAACGCCGGGCCTACCCCCAGCAAACCTCTTTCATTGTTATATTATTATGTGGATTCACTATCGGCATCTTTCACAACTCAAATACACATATCGCATCGTCGACAACAAATAAGTGTCAGCCGCTTGCGGCTTGCTTGCTGTTCTCAGTTCTGCTTGCTCGTCGGGGATCTATAACTATAACTGTCCAGGTTATAGTTGTTATTCGCTGAAGAAAAACAACAACAACACATCGTAGGTTCCTTTCAGACAAAACCAATTATACAGGGCGTAACAAAACTAGAAACAGTAATTTTCAGGGCGTGTGTTAAAGGTAAAAATATGACTGTAAACATGGGTCTGAAAGTGTAGTCTTTTCGAGTTACAGTGTTGCAAAGTTTCCGAAAAACAAATTGAAAAATTGTCATACCTCCCTCTTGAATTTTTCTTAATGCTAGTAATTAAGTGCTCTGATGTAATTTTAGGCGCTAATGCTGATTTTGGCCGTAAAAATGCTGTATGCAAAAATTTGCGGGGGGTTTTGGGGGTTTTTCTTGAATTTTCTCACTTTTTTTGGCCAAATTGTGTGAAACCATGCTTACGGATTCATGGAACCCAAAAACGATTAGCATAATTCAACAGCTCGTAAAAAAATCTGCATGTTTGGCCCTTACAAGTTTCTCCAATTTGCAAACCATTTCCTAGATAATCGTCCCTGAAGTTGCAGAGATCGTCCAACAATCGCCTTTTATTCGATTTTGTCAATTCTTGGCTGACTTCTCGAACTTCAGAGACGATTTTCTCGGAAATGGTTTGCGAATTGGAAAAACTTGTTAGGACCAAAAATGTAGATTTTTTTTACGAACTTTTGATTGATGCTAATCGTTTTTTGGTTTAATGAATCCGAAAGTATGTTTTTACATAATTTGGCCAAAAAAAGAGAGAAAAATCAATAAAAACCCCCAAACCCTCCCCTCAAATTTTTGCATACAGCATTTTCACAAAATCAGCAAGAGCGCCTTAAATTACATCAGAGCACTTATTTACGAGCATTAAGAAGAATTCACAAGAGAGTTATGACAATTTTTCAATTTATTTTCCGGAAACTTTGCAACACTGTAACTCGAAAAGACTATAATTTCGGACCCATGTCTATAGGGAAAAAAACTTATTTTTGCCTCTAAAACACGCCCTGAAAATTACTGTCTATAGTTTTGTTCCACCCTGTATATTGATCATGAGGCAATGAGTAATCAGCTGATTTTTTCTTTCGCTGTGCTCACTGCTCAGGGTTGCATTGGGAAGGGGGGTGGCACGTGCCCCCGTGCCCCCCCTCCCCCCTGTGGATCCGCCTCTGGACTTGCCTATCACTGGATGATGTCCCCTGTACCTTCTATTGAGGTTCGAAAATTCTGCACCCCTTGGCAATTTTTCTGCAGGCGGCGCAAATGAAGATGGAGAAACGATACACTACTCTTCGCGACTCATACACGGTAGCCTTCAGGAAGAATTTATTCGGTCGAATGAAATGGTAGCCAAATAATCATTTCGCGCAGTCGTTTGAACAGTTGATTGCCGTATGCATTTTCAATAATTCAATACCAGGAGAAGTATTGCCAGATTGAGAGTAAAAAGCCGTGTCGTCCCCATTTAAATCAATGTAAAACGTACGACTTTTTCGCCACAATCTGGCAACACTGTCCAGGAGGAGGATACCCTTAACACAGCGACTAACATCCGAGTCCAGAGCATAGGACGCAAGGCCATCGCAAAGGCTTCAAATCTTCACGCCAGTCATCAAATAAAGGAAATAACTGGGAAAATCAGTTCGGCTCTGCCGAAATAGCAAGTTTTGAAATTAGAGGAAGAAGGCGACGATACGGGTGTCAGGAACAATGGCATTATAACAATAAGAAGAAGGACGCGGACAATCAAGACTCACCGCTCGACCTCGGCTAGAAGGTCGATGGGTGGGCGGTGTGAGGAGGGACGACGAGTGCAAGTGTTCGAAGCCTATAGTGCCTACTAGCCTACTAGTTCAATGTAGCCCTTGCGAAGGATTTCAGGAAATTTCCAATTTGCAGGCCAAATCCCGCCGTAAATTTTTGCCCAATTTTAAATCTGGCTTATTAGAGCGATTCCTCAAATCATCCTTACAGTGTTAACAAGAGCCGATTTTTAAAATTCCAATTAGTAAGGATGCCACCTTCATTTTCATGGGGGAAAAAACCTAGATTTTTCACGGTTTTGAAAGTGGTGCTCAAACACCAACAGTGCAGCGATCTGTTTAGGGAGATTCATACTTTTGAGGGTTACACCGTGGCCTTAAAAATTAAAAGAAGGTGGCCGATGCGTTGAGGCTATGAGTGATGGTCAAGGACGGTGTGCGGCGAAGAAGCGGAAGAGAGGGCACTCCGGTATTGCAATTATTCATGATAAAGGCTGATCTGAGCCATGATTTTACAATAGGCTGTCCCAACACTCCCAACTGGCATTGTCCTGAAACCTCAGACCGTTTATTATTATTCACCAACCTGCGCCGAAAAATAAAGATTCCTTCCCTGCTTTCAATTTTCATTCTCAATGTCAATACTACATCTTTCGCCCAAACACCCCAAGAGTCGCTTTGGAAGGTAAGGTCTTTACATTCTGAGAAACTCGGGATGTTGCCATATTTGTCTGTCTACATACCAAGGCTCATAATGATACTATTTGCTATCATTAGATTCGGCGACAGTGGAACCGCACGAAACACTGAGCTCAGCAGATATTTATAAGACGCTCTGAAACAGCGAAGGCAAATTAGTTTGTAAATATTTTCACGAACATCCATACACACACACACACATACTCAGACCCACATGTATGAAAAACCTTTTCTCTTCTTCCTCATCTTCCTGCTGACGTTTATTGTTTCATATACGTGTTCCTCCCTTGAGTGAGCTAGAGTGAGGCAGGCCGAAAACTGTATGTGTGAAAGAGAGAGAGCCAAGCTAGATGAATCAATGACTCATGAAGGGATGAATAGCGGAGGGGGGGGGGGCAGTAAATCGGAAGAAAGGTTCCCTCATGTCTTGCGTGTATTCACGTTTCCAAAATTCCCTTTCGATTAAAAAGTTGAAATAATTCAACCAATAAACGCGTGGCAAGAGATAGAGTATAACTCGGTTACCTATTGAACTAAACGGGTCGCGATGGCATTGTGACCAAAGAGTAAACAAGAGTCGCAATTGAATTGAAGGCCTGCGTGGTCAACGTAGATAAGGGCTCGAAACGCGGGCTGGCCTCTGATTGGCTGCAACGGGTGGAGCAAAAATGACTCGAGGTATAGGGAAAATAACACGCGATTTTCGTTCCGGGGCGTTTATCTCGAAATCTAAGCAAAATCGTATCTAAACAATTTATACAAACAATTGATAGGTCATAAGTGCCACTTTATTGCAAATTCGAAAAGACTGTTTCAGTTGAAAAGTACTCACAATAGTGTGTTTACATGCTTGGCGTGTGTTCGAGCAGTCTTTGAGTAACTCACTATTGTGCGTACTTTTCAACTGAAACAGTCTTTTCGAATTTGCAATAAAGTGGCATTTATGACCTATCAATTTGTTTGGAATATTCTGCTGAATCGACTCGCATAAATTGTTTAGAGAAGATTTTGCACTGGTTTCGAAATAAATGTCCCGGAACGAAAACCCCGTGTTAATTTCCCTATACCCCGAGTCATTTTTGTTCCACCCGTTGTAGCCAATCAGAGGCCAGCCCGCGTTCCGAGCTCTTATCTACGTTGACCACGCAGGCCTTCCATTCAATTGCGACTCTTGTTTACGCTTTGATTGTGACCATTATAATTTTAGCATGTATTTGAACCATCGGAAGTGGAATCTGTTGATAGTGTGCAATGGACCAGTTACATCGCTGCTATCTCCTTGGCCAATTGTTTTTTACATGGTGGAAGTAAAAAGGTGGAGGCATTATTGGTACCAGACCTACGACACAACGTGGCAGAGATGAGCCAGAGAACCACGTGACTGGCGAGCGCGGTACGCACCACCCGCTAACGAACGTAACCTGCAAAGCAGATGTCATTTGTTATTTCAACATTCAAACATTGGCAGCATTGTTGAAGACGCAATACAATTATCCTCTGGAGACGGGCGCTTGCATGGAGCTTCCTGCAGTCTAATTTTAAAAGATTACTAAAATCGATAACTTTTCAGAAAGAATCGGGTTGGATTTTAACTGAATACAAGTGTACCAATTTTACTGAAACAGTCAGAGCCGTTTATTAATAGCACAGGATTTTTTCCAGTTATTGAGCGTGGTTATACTTGAAAAGAACAATTTTATTATTTGATTGAAATTGGAACTTCTGATTACTGAAATAATCAACCTCGATAACTTTCAAAAAGTAATCGATTATGTCATCGAAAAAGCCTTCACGAACACCAACTTTTGAGGTGCCATCAATTCATTCTCTGTCCTTAAACAGCGCTCCGAATCTTTTAAACTTCTAATGCTTATTGATATTCTTCAAGACAATGTTTTCGAATGATCCCTGTGCAAAAATTATGGGATTAAAATGCCGGAAAGAGGAGATAACTATGTCCTAACAGCCGACGATTTAAAGTATTATTTGTTTAGAGTGTAGATTCCTTAGATTTTGACAAAGCGAGGCCACGTGTGCAACGTTTTAATTCGTTTTGATAAACATTGCAGCTTACACGAACAAATAGCTAAGGCATTGGTGGCTCTAGTTATTATTTGGAAACCTTGTTTTTCGACATTTGAATTTATGCAAAAGTATCGATTTCTCAGGGATTCAGTGAATGCTCCGACAATCGATTATTTTACATAGGTTTAAAGGAGAGAATCCGTTGTAGCCACATTGCACGAGCCGCCACTGACCTAAGGAGTCGCCAGTCAATAGGTATTTAATTTGTCGAATTTTCCTCCCACCAAGAATCTTCGTAAGGAACGTTGTCTCGCCAACACATTAATAAGACAGCAGAAAAATAAAAAGAAAACTCACGTCGTTTTCTTCAAGATGATTTTTCTAATCTTTGAAATTAAATTTACCGTTTCCATGAGTGATAGCAGTGGCATAGCGTGAAATTCGGCAACGTTGCAATTCGTCCTTTAAACCTAAGACAAATATCGAACTCTTGGGTGCTCAATGAACACCTTCGTATTCGACCTTTCACCTGGGTTCAAATGGACAAAACGCCACGTTGTGTCAAAATGAACGCTACGCCACTGAGTGATATAGCTGCGGTTGAGTCGTAAAACTGCGGTAGACGGAGGTGGTGGATGGGAATTTAGAATGGTTTGACGAGGAGAGTAAAGACAGGAGAATCTGAGCCGAAACAAAGATCAAGAGGAGCCGGGAGAATTATTTAAAAATAATGTTTGAATCTTCAATTCGGTATCAATTTTCTCGCTACGTCAAGCGCAATCCGAATCTTAAGTCAGAATTTCAAAATTTAAACGTGACAAAAAATTTCATTTTCTGTTGAGTGTTACGTAGTGGGAATGGAAAAGGGTCGGAGACGCCGGATCGGACGCGGGACAATAAAACTGAAAACAATAAGACCAGCCAGCATGCGAGTGAAACGACCCGAGGTGCGGGGCCGATTCTATACCTTCAGCTCAGCGCAGGTACCTCCAACCCCATTCCCTTGCTATGTACTGCTATATACTTTATATACTTCTCGGTCGCGATCCGTTGACGGAGTTTGCCAACGTTTGCCTACCTTTGCCTACCTTCGCCAACCGAGGTTTGCTAACGTTTGCCTACCTTTGCCTACCATTTTTACTAGGGTACCTTTTTTGGAATATCTTCGATTTAAAAGGCAGGTAGGCAACCCGCGCCACAAGAATTTGGAAATTTCAAATTTACGTCGGTACCGTCTTCCAAAAAAAATTGAGCCTCCTAGTCATAAGGAAAAGTGTTTTTCATTTTTGAGTGGTCAACCCCCTTACGAGTTGGCACAAATTGGCAAGTCAGATGAGTTGAAAACACATGATTTCCCACTGAAGATAAATGTCAAAAGATGATTTCAAGTTATCTAATCACATACTTTGAAGTAAACTCAAGATTTTTAATCAATTGCTGATAACTTTGAGTGTCTCCTAATTTCATTTCTTTTCACTCGACTTGACTCGACCATTGGCGGAACTAGACATTTTTTCAAGGGGCGGCTGAAGAGCCAAAAAACTGCAGCTTCTTTGGTTCTTTAGCTTTTCATGCGTTTTATCCCCGATATCTCTGACCATCGAGCTCTTTGATAACCCTTCCTCTCTCACAATAGAGGCACATTTTGGGGGTAAACACTTTTTGTATTTAATGACTTTGTTTTTCTTTCCTCCTTCAATTCTCCTTGAGAGCCGAAATTTTGGGATGTGCCATATTTACTCGCCACATGGCTAAACGTTCTTTGCTATCAAAATTAAATTTGGATTGGAGGGGGTGGTCCCCCGAATCCCTTAATTCCGCCTATGGACTCGCTTTGACTTGAATACCTATTTCTGAAGCCACTAGAAGTCTAGTTGATTTGAATTTCCTATAAGTCTTCATGTTTAAAGAAAATGTAGTGATAGTTTTTTTTTTCTTTTTGCTCTCAGGTCGAGAGGAGCAAATATTTTTCTCATTCTCTCTTCCCGTTTACCTTCTACCTCCTGTCTCCAAGGGTCGTGGAGTCACTGTTAGCAGAGAGGTGATTAAAAATGATTTTTTTGTATTATGTCCCTCTTGCAAGCGAAAAGGAAATAGAGAAGAATCGACTAATTGAAAAATGTTTCAAGGAAAAATCCACTATCCAGCCAACTACATTTATGTGGGGATTTGAATTTCCTATAAGTCTTCATGTTTAAAGAAAATGTAGTGATAGTTTTTTTTTCTTTTTGCTCTCAGGTCGTGAGGAACAAATATTTTTCTCATTCTCTCTTCCCGTTTATCTTCTACCTCCTGTCTCCAAGGGTCGTGGAGTCACTGTTAGCAGAGAGGTGATTAAAAATGATTTTTTTGCATTATGTCCCTCTTGCAAGCGAAAAGGAAATAGAGAAGAATCGACTAATTGAAAAATGTTTCAAGGAAAAATCCACTATCCAGCCAACTACATTTATGTGGGGATTTGAATTTCCTATAAGTCTTCATGTTTAAAGAAAATGTAGTGATAGTTTTTTTTTCTTTTTGCTCTCAGGTCGTGAGGAACAAATATTTTTCTCATTCTCTCTTCCCGTTTATCTTCTACCTCCTGTCTCCAAGGGTCGTGGAGTCACTGTTAGCAGAGAGGTGATTAAAAATGATTTTTTTGTATTATGTCCCTCTTGCAAGCGAAAAGGAAATAGAGAAGAATCGACTAATTGAAAAATGTTTCAAGGAAAAATCCACTATCCAGCCAACTACATTTATGTGGGGATTTGAATTTCCTATAAGTCTTCATGTTTAAAGAAAATGTAGTGATAGTTTTTTTTTCTTTTTGCTCTCAGGTCGTGAGGAACAAATATTTTTCTCATTCTCTCTTCCCGTTTATCTTCTACCTCCTGTCTCCAAGGGTCGTGGAGTCACTGTTAGCAGAGAGGTGATTAAAAATGATTTTTTTGCATTATGTCCCTCTTGCAAGCGAAAAGGAAATAGAGAAGAATCGACTAATTGAAAAATGTTTCAAGGAAAAATCCACTATCCAGCCAACTACATTTATGTGGGGATTTGAATTTCCTATAAGTCTTCATGTTTAAAGAAAATGTAGTGATAGTTTTTTTTCTTTTTGCTCTCAGGTCGTGAGGAACAAATATTTTTCTCATTCTCTCTTCCCGTTTATCTTCTACCTCCTGTCTCCAAGGGTCGTGGAGTCACTGTTAGCAGAGAGGTGATTAAAAATGATTTTTTTGCATTATGTCCCTCTTGCAAGCGAAAAGGAAATAGAGAAGAATCGACTAATTGAAAAATGTTTCAAGGAAAAATCCACTATCCAGCCAACTACATTTATGTGGGTAACAAACCTCAAGAAAATGAGTTCCTCTGTCTGTGTTTACACTGCAGAATATGCAACGAACTCTCCGATGGATGCATTTGATTTGTGTTTTAAATGCTTCCACTGCTACAATTTAAAATATCCTCTCCTCTCTCCAAGGGTCGTGGAGTCACAGTTAGCAGAGAGGTGATTAAAAATTATTTTTTTGTATTATGTCCCTCTTGCAAGCGAAAAGGAAATAGAGAAGAATCGACTAATTGAAAACTGTTTCAAGGAAAAATCCACTATCCAGCCAACTACATTCATGCGGGGAACAAACCTCAAGAAAATGAGTTCCTCTGTCTGTGTTTACACTGCAGAATATGCAACGAATTCTCCGATGGATGCATTTGATTTGTGTTTTAAATGCTTCTACTGCTACAATTTAAAATATCCTGAAAACTGCAAAAGGATATGGACATTTATTGAAAGGTTTATTGCCACAAAAACTTTAATCAAAATGATTAAAGTAAAAAAGCTGGCCAAGCAAAAAAGTGTCTCCCAACTCCGCTTCTCCTTCCTTTCTCTTCTCTCCCCCAATTTATTTTATATTGCAAGCTGGTTCATTTGACTTTACACTCCTTGCTAAAATCCAAATTTCCGAGATTATGGCTCTCTTTTTTAGCGCCAAAAGGCACTGAAATCAGGGAGCCAAGTTTACTTTCTTTCTTTCTAACTCCGTGCCAGTATGCAATCTGTGATACCGCGCACACTTTTAACCAACGAGGCGGGAGGCTGGCTGGCTGAGTTGACTGATTAGTCGACGCCGCTAACGCGGCGCGACTGCTGGGTTGCGATTGTTTTCTTCGATTAATCGCACAAATATTGCTGATATAACACGGAAGTCAAGGAATCTGCGGTGAAGAAATTATTACCACTGCCGTCTCTACAATTCAACGAAGAGAGAGGGGGAGAGGGGGGGAGAGAAAATAAAGAAAGCGGGGTAGTCACAATTTATTTCAAAAAATAATTGGAAAAAAAAATTGAAAATGAAGGGGGAACTTCAGACTTTGGCCGGGGGTTTTTTCCCATTAAAATTTCTCAAAAAACGTCTCCAAGTATCCGACAGTCATTTCACCAATCCCCCCCCCCCCAAAAAAAAAACCCCCGGCCAAAGTCTGAAGTTCCTCCTTCATTTTCAATTTTTTCTTCCAATTATTTCTTGAAATAAATTGTGACTACCCCGCTTTCTTTATCTTTCTCTCCCTCTCCTCTCCCCCTCTCTCTTCGTTGATTTGTAGAGACGGCAGTGGTAATAATTTCTTCACCGCAGATTCCTTGACTTCCGTGTTATATCAGCAATATTTGTGCGATTAATCGAAGAAAACAATCGCAACCCAGCAGTCGCGCCGCGTTAGCGGCGTCGACTAATCAGTCAACTCAGCCAGCCAGCCTCCCGCCTCTTTGGGTTTAAAAAGTGTCGCGGTATCACAGATTGCATACTGGCACGGAGTTAGAAAGAAAGAAAGTAAACTTGGCTCCCTGATTTCAGTCCCTTTTTGGGCGCTAAAAAAGGGGCCATAATCTGGGAAAATTTGGATTTTAGCAAGGAGTGTAAAGTCAAATAAACCAGCTTGCAATATAAAATAAATTGGGGGAGAGAAGAGAAAGGAAGGAGAAGCGGATTTGGGGAGACACTTTTTTGCTTGGCCAGCTTTTTTACTTTAATCATTTTGTTTAAAAGTTTTTGTGGCAATATCAGTGCCCGTTTTGGGAGACACTTGGATGATTCTGGCTTGACCAAAAAGCTGAGTTCAACTGCAAATAGTTGGTGGTTGATAATACAAATCAAATGTTACCAATCTCTGATTGCATTGGGTTGTTTTTTGTTTTTTTTTATTTGTTTGTTTTTTTTTTTTGTTTTTTTTTTTTTTTTTTTTTGAGCAAAGTTTTTAAACCTGACCTTTTAAAGGCTCTGTGTGAGATTCTCCAGCATGTCTCTTGAATAGTATTAGAGTGTGGCATACCCACTAAAACCTCCGCCGCTCGAGTTCACTATGTACATGAATCATCGAACCGAGCTTAAAAATGGCAATTGTTGAAATTTAAACAAACCTGCTAGGTGTGCAGACACGCAAGAATGTTGGCATGAATTAATTGCCATTGAGTCCATCTTTCTTAAAAGGGTTTGGTTCAATTTAGTTATTCGTCGCAATTATTCCATCTTACAATAGAACGGGTAGGCATCCTTGGTCCCCTCGGGTCATCGACACTCAGAAATGTTTTGGTCATTTGCTAAAATATTTTTATCATACTCCAAGCGCACAACAACCGTGTAGTGACCCGAATCTGTCACTGTTCCATATGATGGAACATCCCTGAATGCAACCTGAAGAGACTACCATTAACAGTAAGATCAGATGAACGGAGATCATCTAGTTGAAAAATTTTTTATTTTTACACTTTGTCCATTTTCCCACTTATTCAATAATAATTGGATAGTGAGCATTTTCCTGTATTACTGATAAAAGTGCATTTTTTCTTATTGCCGCATCAACAAAGTTCACACTTTAAACCCTCGGGATAGTTCCACGAAGAATAATTTTTGATCATGTTGGGATACTCTGTTCATTAAGCTTACAGGCAGTTGCAAAATTCTGCTGAGATTAGAATTTCTATTTACATGTCCGCAATGATCACACTTAATCTCATGAAATTCATAAAACTCAATTTCCTCCTGTAGTTGGGAATTTTTGCGGATCAAGGCATTCACAAACTCTGGTGCATCATGTTGCCTTTCTTTCTGCAAATCTAGCTACTTCCTGGTGTACACTGAATGCAGAGAGAGGATTTTTAGAACAAGAGAACTGATCAGCTACACTTTTTTGGGGCCCGGGGGGCTTGCAGATGAGCTTAAATCTGTTCTCAAAGGTTCAAAGCTTAAAAGACATTGCTGACTTGCATTGGCACAGCATGACACAGCATCATGATTGTAAAATTAGAGCAACAGTTTGACGCAGGATTAGTCCGCGGTTGAAGTATCTAATCAAACTCTGTCTGAAACATGAATAATCTTTGCTCTCAACCTCTCACTCTCTCTCTCCCTCCCTCTCACCCTCTCCCTCTCCCTCCCTCCCTCCCTCCTGAAACGACCTCTAGTACATGTTTCTGTGTATCATTTGATATGAAGTTACAGCATACAGAAGCAATGTAAAAAAAATTCATGGAGTGCAGAAAGCTGGGGAAGAGCTACGGTAGTAAGTAAATGTGTTTAAGATGGGTAAAAAAGCAGTCAGTTGATGTGGTTCTCTACCAAATATACCATTAAATACACTATCTTCTCATCAAATAATCAGAAGGGTTGAGGTTGTTCAGCTTAGTATAGATTACAGTTTGATTTTGCCTACAGTTGGTCCCAAAGTGATGTCGCAGCGCATCAAAAATAGGCAGAAGCACCAGCTTATCAATTGCTCAGAGAGCAGTTCAAGCTGTCAACTGCCATCTCATGTAAGACCACGCATACCAAGTTAATCGAATCACCCTCACAATCAACAGAAAAGCTTCCGCCCATTATTTACTACTTACTACTAGTCTGGGATTGTTTTAGAAGTATAACCAAAGTGAACAAGCATAGAGACACATTCTGGTCTGGTAAAGAATAGCTGAGAGAGGTTATTACTAGGTTGAGGAATTTTACCTTCGTGAATGCTTTATTACACACTACTTCCTCTAGTAGAGATATGATCAGGCTGCATATCCTTCTGCTGAAATTTGCTAACTGTCGGCGCAAAGATTTCTGGGTCAGGTTTTTTTTTACAACCCCGGATACGAGAAATACTTGACTAACAGCTCAGACTTAAGGTGACTACATGTATGACTGGATCTACATGCAGTATCATCCATTATGATGGCAGCTCAGATACAATGGGGAAAGGTGACCCGAGACTGACGAACTGAGTAGAGGGGGCCGAGCAGGCTTCATTTGGACAGAAAGAATGAGCAACCCAGCCCAGAATCAAGGAACACACTGACCACAATAAATGCGAGATATTTTTAAATATACAGAGTTCAGTGAGCAAATTCAATGGTTGCATGACACGACACCAATAACAAATAGTATGGTTAGGTAGGGTTAGGTACTTAATAGGTAGGCATGACGGTAGCCTCAGAGACAAAAGCTAGAAGCACCCGTAGGTTACCGAATTCCACAGCGAAGTTATCTGAAACTATTTTGTTAGTTAAGAACTCGGTCACGGCACTACATACTAGATAATAGATGAATTGTTATTCACGTTAAACAGTCCAGGTGAAAGAGTTGCACCTCCGCAATGACTCCGACTAAAAAAAACACTGATTTTTGATTTACCGAGCAAAGTTGGAGGATAAAACACAGAATCCATCAGGCGAGCAAGGAGTAAAGAATGAAGTGAATGGTGGCCGCAAACACTTTCATTTTAAAGAAAGCCAATAATTCGAATACAGTCGTAACCGAATCGATCAACACGACGAGCAAAGCAAAATCACCCGAATGAAAACAAATAAACAAAAACATGTCATCATCGAACGCTACCGGTTTGTTTGACAGTCGGTCGACTGGAGGTTGGCGCCGTCTGGTGGGCGACGGTTACAACAACTGATAATTAAAACGATTCTCTTGTCTCTTATTCTATGACTGACATGTATTCAATTGAAGATTTCTCCCTTAATATTGCTCGGATCGTTAAAATGTTGACAAAAGCACGCACACGGAAGCAATACGGACATTTCTGTACCAAGTTTTCTTCGATCCGTGCCACCGTTTACCCTGTAGGACTTTCCGATTAATTGCTCTGAAATGCTTCTGAAACGGAACAACCGTCAAGTATTTTGACGATTTCTCCGAGCACTGAAGTCGGATTGGTCTCAAAATTGAAAGCAACTTACACTAGAACATTACAAATCTAACGGTACCAAGTTTTAATGATTTGGAGCAATGGTTCTCTCGCAATCGTCCGTGTAAAATTCATGATGACCAAACGTGCAGTTTTAGAGGCTTAAATTAGCTGTTTTTTCTTAATATCTTTCTTATAAATTGTCCGATTGATTTGAAATTTTAGAATCATCATCTCGAGCGCGTGGCAAATCGATCGATATGGGGTGATATGGGGTTTTGATTAGCGGCTTAACTGGAATCGATGATTAACGATCCCAAAACGCCGAAATCGCGAAATTTGCTCTGTTGCGTGTATATAAGTGTCGGTGCCCCGACCGCGTCTCTTGGCATCTGTGTTCTGTTCTTGTTCTTACTTTTTTTTCTTTCTTTTTTTTTTTTACTTGGCCGGGGGCTACCGCCCCTTATGATTAATCAGATGAAGGTCCCACGTAAATATATGCATAGTAGCCATGTGTTGCTTGCAACCGATTTAGGTTTAGAATAAGTGCGAAGCCTTTCAAAGCAGCTTTGCAGAGTCAAAATTCTAGCTCTACCGGAGAAAGTTGCACTTTCACCTAAGGTCTACTTTGATAGAGCAAAAGCAAGAATATAGGTTGTTACTCTACCAAAGTAGTGATTCGGTACAACTGCAACATTGTCTGGTAGAGGTAGAAGTTTTCCTCTGCAAAGCTTTCTTTTTTTTCCTTGCAATTGGAATTGTCTGTGATTTTTCTTTTTTTTAGAGTGATCTCCTTTTTATTTGATTATTTAGTTACCAAATCGCTCCAAAGAGTGAACTAATTTAGATGTAGAATACGTTCAAGTATTATTACAAGGGTCGTAGAGTCGCTGTTAGGAGAGAGGTGATAAAAAACGAATTTTTTAATCATGTCCCTCTTCCAAGCGAGAAGGAAATAGAAAAGAATCGCATAATTGATAAATGTTTCGTGAAAAAATGCACTATCCAGCCAACAACATTTTTGTGGGGAACAAACATAAAGAAACTGAGTTCCTCTGTCTTCTATGTTTACACTGCAGAATATGCTGTGAATTCTCCGATGGATGCATTTGATTTGTGTTTTAATGCTTCCACTGCTACAATTTAAAATATCCTGAAAACTGCAAAAGGATATGGACATTTATTGAAAGGCTTATTTATCAGATGAAGGTCCCACGTAAAGATATGCATAGTAGCCATGTGTTGCTTGCAACCGATTTAGAATCAGAATAAGTGTGAAGCGTTTTAAAAGAGCTTTGTAGAGCCAAAATTCTAGCTCTACCGGAGGAAGTTGCACTTTTACCGAAGCTCTACTGTGATAGAGCAAAAGCAAGAATGTAGGTCGTTACTCTACCAAAGTAGTGCTTCGGTACAACCGCAACTTTTTCCGGTAGAGGTACAAGGTAGAGGTACAAGTTTTGCTCTATGGAGCTTCTTTTTTTTCTCCTTCCAATTGGAATGGTCTGTGATTTTTTTGTTTTTTTTTTTTTTTGTTTTTTTTTAGAAGTGATCTCCTTTTCATTTCATTATTTAATTACCCAATTACTCCGAAGAGTGAACTAATTTAGATGTACAATACATGACTCTCAGCTCTGTTGCCCATGATTTACAAAATGATTGTGTCATGAGGGTCAAGCGTCTTGATGAAATTGAACGACTCTTTTAAGGTGACAAAAATATTTTCAAAAATATCAACACTGAGTATAGAGGGTTCAAAAAAATTGAAGAGAGTAGTAAAACCAGAATCTTATCGAATATGTCAATACTTGGGTCAAAAAAAAGTTGGCCCAAAAAGAATTCCTGCTCCCATTAATTTATATTACCAGTTTATTCCTCTTCGTAAAATGTGTAATTTATTTTTTAATAAAGAAATGGTCACAAAAACTATTACAGACTATCAAAAATATTTATTGCAAAACCAACACCAGCTTTGTAATTTCATTCAAGGAGAATTCTGGAAAGAAAAAATTTCCCATGACCCACGTGCATCCGTAGGTACTTTGGTTCCCTTTTTTCTCTACTCTGATGACTATGAATCTTCAAACCCTCTATCTAGTCACAATAATATCCACAAAATGTGTGGTACGTACTTATCCTTTCCGACCCTTCCCCCAGATCGTAGATCGGAATTAGAAAATATTTTCGTGGGTCTACTTTTTCATGCTTCTGACCGAAAGAGGTATGGTAACTGGCCAACTTTCCGATTTCTCATTGAAGAAATAAACTACTTACATGAAACAGGTATTGAGGTGGATTCAAGTGATTGGACAGGCACGGTTTTCCCTACGTTAGCCCTATTAGTTGGTGAAAATTTCGGAATTCATAACATGTTTGGCTTTGCCGAGAGTTTTAGCTGCACCTAACCATGTCACGTTTCTGGAATGACAAGGGACAAAGTTCGGACTGCTTGTGTTGAAGATGTGTCTGTGTTACGTGAGAAAATCAATTACCAGAAAGACGTTGATGCGAAAGATGTAACATCAACTGGTGTGAAAGAAATTTGTCATTGGAATAAAGTGTCAGGATTCCACGTGACTCAAAATCTGACTTTTGATATCATGCACGATCTTTTAAACGGGATCTATACCTACGATTTGATTTTATTTCTGAACAATTTTGTTTACGTATCTAAAATATTCAATTTAAATTTTATGAACGATCGAATTGAAAATTTTGATTTTGGGCCAATTGACTCTTCAAACAGACCTTTGGCGATCACCTCAGATGAGTTGCAATCAAAGTGCACCCTGAGAATGACAGCAGCTGAAACTTTAACATTTATCACTCATATTGGCCTGATACTTGGGGATAAAGTTCCAAATGACAATGAGTACTGGAAGCTTTACTTATTTTTAAGGCAAATCATGGACATTTTTCTGGCTCCATTTCTAAGTGAGCAAAGCATTGAGAAACGGAATGAACTGGTTAGTGGTCACAATAGTTTGTATCTTGAACTCTCAAACGATAACTTGAAAAATAAATTTCACCATATGGTTCATTACCAAAGACAAATCAAGAAATTTGGCCCTCTCGTGCTTTTATGGGCCATGAGGTTTGACGCAAAGCATAGACCCTTAAAGGCAGCAGCTAAGGTCATCCTCTCACGACGAAAAATTCCTTATTCTTTAAGTATGAGACACCAATTGCAAATGATGAATTTTATGAACAATGATTTCCAAAGTCTAGGACACGAGGTGAGTCCTAAGGGGTTCTGGGCCAAAACGAATGAAATTTAAATGCTTGAAAATTCACCTCTTCAAGAATATTTTTCAGAGGAACTGTTTTCCACCAATTGGGTCAAGCTTTCAGGAGTTTTTCACTCTGAAGGAGTAGTAGTTATTGTTGGTTGGATGGAGTTAGGATTATTTTTTTCCGGAAAGATTCTCTTGCGATTCGGAAATGTTGAAGAGTGAAAGAGCTGAGAGTTTTGTTGCCGGATTTGCTATAGTTTGAAACTGAATAATTCTTCATTCTGCATAGAATGTCAGGTGCTGGATACACTATGGGCCTGTAAAACGTATCACAGGAAATTACACTGGAATTACCCATAGTTCAGAAAGAGAAAAATAAATTTTCCAAGTGTGTCGTTTTACGTTAAGGCTTCCTTATCTCGATGCCTTCCGGTTTGATTTGATCAAATACCAGATATTTAATAGAAATATTTTCACAGTTGTACAAATGAATCAGAATATTGCAGAAATAGAAATACAAAAATTAAAAACGGAGTCGTTGTGGATATTTTCGAAACAGGTGGAGAGCAACATGCCTGATATCTGGATTTACTTTTTCTTCGCCGATTTGAAGGCTGCAAGCCAATTTGTTACACCTGGAAAACCGCGTTACAAAAACAACAAACAAATATACGCCACTCACAGACGGGTTCTCTCCCAGAAAGTCGAGCTAATTACTCTCCAAAGAAAGTATTTTAACTTTTTGACGGACGAAGGAACGGCTACAGGAGAGCGTTCCAAAGAAGAATATGCATTGAGGATAAAAAAATATGCAAGCAGAACATCGGCTAAGGGTAAAATTGATGCTCGTTGAACATGACATAAAGATGATGCAGTTAGACCCTTCCTATCAGATCACCCCTGATCTTTTAAAAAAGTAACCCTGTCAATCATTGTGAATTAACATTGTCCCTACCAGAACCCCTGTTTTTGTTCATCGATCACAGACAAATCTCTTCCCCTCATCCTCCTCTGCCTTAAGGCTTTTTTGCCGGTTCTCTCAGTCCCAACTCTTTGTACACACGTTCATATTGTAGTGTTCTAGGGGGAGGGGGGGGGGGGGTTGGGGCTCTGCTGGTGAGAGCTGCTCGATGTTGGTTTGTTCGAAGCCCTCGGGATGATCACGGTAATGCAGAAATACGCGACAGAATTAACTTATAAACACTTTATTTGATGAAAACGCGACACTTACTTCGGATTTCAACGCTTACAAACTCTAGTTTTAAGAGCAATCTCTGTAAAACTCAGATTCACACTTCCAAAATCAGGTTCACACTTCCAAATTCTCAGATTCACACTTCCAAAATCAATCGTGCCAGGACTCGAACCTGCACTCACACAAACACAATCTCACAAATCCAATATCGCAAATCCTCACACATTCGCACTCTTCGCTTTCTTCGCTTTCTAGTCGTCGTAGTTAGCGTTTCAGGCCCTTTTATCACCTCGGATGCAATGACATATCCGAAAATCGCAATCGTGCGTCATTACACACGATTTTCCTAAACAAACGCATCTCAAACTCGAAGATTCACACAGTTCACACAAAGATCTCGCATTCCAAGCGCCAAAACGCAGCTTCTCGCGGCCTCGCCTAGATTGAACTCGGCCGAAGTGCAATCTAAGCGTTGCCAAATCTATCAGATACATGAATACTAAACCCATATTTGGGTAGCGAACGCGCCCCATTACATACCTCTTAGTTCGGATAAAAAATAGAAAAAAAACAGAAAAAAAAAGAAAAAAAATAAGGCAGAACCCCCAGGGTTGAATTTTCAAGACTCTGATAAATCCTCATGGAAATCTGCTTTTTTACACTACCACATTCACACCACTTTCTCACACCTTTACCCACCCTCATTCATTCTGCTTTACAGAGAGAGCTACACATAAATAACAACAATTAAAATTAATTTTTTTTTTTTTTTTTTTACAACAATAAAGAATTTTCTCGCTTGCGCCTGCTCATCGAGTGATACCACCAGTATTACGTCGCTGTCGTCATTTGCTCCAGATCCGTACTTAGTCCCTTGAGAAGATATTGCTTGCTAGTGCCAGAAAAACGCGGACTTGCCGTGTATACATTGACGGATTCGTGCTGATACCCAGATAACTGCATATATATGACCTGTTGCCTTTGACTGATTCTCCGATTCGTCTCATGCAATCGTCAAAAAAACGATAAGACGGATCGGAAGATGAAGATGCCTGGTTGCCGGATGTCCGATTTGTCTCATGCAATCGTCAAAAAAAAAACGATAAGACGGATCGGAAGATAGAAGATGCCTGGTTGCCGGATTGATGTCCGATTCGTCTCATGCAATCGTCAAAAAAACGATAAGACGGATCGGAAGATGAAGATGCCTGGTTGCCGGATTGATGTCCGATTCGTCTCATGCAATCGTCAAAAAAAAGATAAGACGGATCGGAAGATGAAGATGCCTGGTTGCCGGATTGATGTCCGATTCGTCTCATGCAATCGTCAAAAAAAAGATAAGACGGATCGGAAGATGAAGATGCCTGGTTGCCGGATTGATGTCCGATTCGTCTCATGCAATCGTCAAAAAAAAGATAAGACGGATCGGAAGATGAAGATGCCTGGTTGCCGGATTGATGTCCGATTCGTCTCATGCAATCGTCAAAAAAAAGATAAGACGGATCGGAAGATGAAGATGCCTGGTTGCCGGATTGATGTCCGATTCGTCTCATGCAATCGTCAAAAAAACGATAAGACGGATCGGAAGATGAAGATGCCTGGTTGCCGGATTGATGTCCGATTCGTCTCATGCAATCGTCAAAAAAACGATAAGACGGATCGGAAGATGAAGATGTTGAACCATTCCGCCATATTGACCTTGCATGAAACCAGGATGATCGTCAGGAAGTCACCAGAATCCAGATTGGCACCGATGGATGATGTTCAGCAAAAAAATTGATCGCACTGCACCAGCTCACCAACAAACTCCTCTCGCGACCTCGTACACGCCCTTCTTGACAGCTCCACGGTTTCCATTGTTATCTTCGTCCGAAACCCTGGACAGGGACCCTTTATCGCATGCCCAGAGGACACTAGAGACTGATACGGGCGTCTCAATCTTACGATGACCTTGAACTGGATAAGGATGGGGGTCAGCTCCCCAAGTCCACCTATCCCAGAAAATTAGGAGTGTGGCCAGTTCACCTCATAACCGTGCATTGTTGCCGCATCATCACTCGATTTGCAGACTCGAGAACTCAAAACAAATAGAAAACGCATTCATTTTAGCCACAAAATCAATAAAAATAACAAATACATCCTATGTTGAAACTACATTCCTACTTCTATTCTCTATCCTCTTTGCTCAAATTACTTCAATATCACCCTTTCTCAATTTATGCAAACAAAATTTGCTAATTTAAATGGCAATACTGCTTCAAAAAAAAAGATGATTAATCCCTAAATCTAACGTCTTGACCCATTCATAACAAAAAAAATCGATTATATCTCAAATTAATAACTTAAAAAAAATCCCACCAAAAAGAAAAATACCTTTAATTATCAATTAACCTCAAATCTCTAGATTGAATCATATACCTATTATTTAAAATACTATACACAAAACTGCCATGCTTTCTGCATACCTTCATCCCTATTGCTTCGATACAAAGTTGTAACATAAAATCAGGGGGCTATCGAATTACGACGCTACTCCACCACCCACTTTTCGTGGACAAAATCGAAAATTTTACTCTAAATAGAGGAAAACTAGATAATGAATAAATAAAAGTGAAGGGATGCAGAAAAGCGGGAAACAACACCCTTCCTTATTAAATAGTATATGAAAATTTACAATAATTATATGAAAAAACAAAATCTGTTTTCAGCACTTATAACTAAGCCTAACTGAAAATTATACCTTGTATCTACAAATAATTTACTCTCAAAACTCTTAAACTTACCACTCCATCCTAAAATACAATCTCACGATGTTCCCAAAAAAAAACTCTTAAGGGATGAACTTCCTAGAAACACCTCGAGAATGCATTTAAGGCCTTACCATTCTGTTTTGAATACCAGCAAGCTCAATTTCAGAAAATTGCCTCCATAGCTGAAAGTAAATTTTTCTGAAACAAAACTTGATGATGCTCCCACTTTATACTTTCCTCCATTGAAGAGCCACCCTCGCCCTTTCGACCCTTTTGAACGTTTTGATTGTACGAAATGAAATGGTATCTGGAAAAAATTAATAAAATTAGAGTTCATTTCCACTCAACAGCAGTTTAAAGCGATGTCCTTGAACTTGTCGATCGTTGAGTAAAATTACTGACTGTAAACATCTTTGTGTGCCGAAAGAGAAAACTGCTGACGTAGGTGTAAGATGAAAAGAAAACACATAGAAACATCACTCTGACTTTCGTTCCACGCATTGTTGCAAAATTTATCAGCACAAATATTCATGTTCATTATTTTTTATCCAATTCACAATTTTATCATTTTTGCCTCGTCATACTTGGCATTATCTTTAGTGCACCGAATTCAATCTTTCAACTATCTTTCTACTTCTCTTTTTCTAAATTTCCAACTTCTACAGCTTTGATCGGAAAAGTTCAAGCACTGACCCACAGATTTCAAGTCACCGATTTCAACCAAATTTACATCAAAATCAAACGGCCACTGCATTTTTCGTCCACTAGATCATTGTGAATTAACATTGTCCCTACCAGAACCCCTGTTTTTGTTCATCGATCACAGACAAATCTCTTCCCCTCATCCTCCTCTGCTTTAAGGCTTTTTTGCGGGTTCTCTCAGTCCCAACTCTTTGTACACACGTTCATATTATAAGGTCGTTTCCAGTTAGTTATTTCGAAGTTTCTTTAAGCTATTTAACTCTTTGTGCATATTCCAATTTCAAAGTTCTTCTCCGTTTTGTCATTCCAAAGTTTATTCAAGTTTGTTTCTCAATAAAAGCAATCCCTTGCTTGCGTTCAAAGTTCCCAATTGTACTCATTAATTTCCCCAATCAGACATCAGTTTTCATTCAATACTCTGTTGCTCAGTCACAAACAAATCTCCTCCTACACCCCCATCCTTTATTTGTGATCAAAGTTCGAAATTGTACGTAATAATTTCCCCACTTAGTTATCAGTTTCTGTTCAATACCGTTCACTTACACCCTGTATGACTTAGTATTCGTAACATCGTGTACACGGCGCCTTTTTTATGTTACAGATTCCAGACTGCCTCAAGAGTCCCGGGGGCATCTGCTAGCCCGGCATTTCCGGAGCTTGCAGCGTAAGCAAGAAATCTAGGCTCACAAAACCCGGAGGAGCCGCAGTCGGAACCCGGTTCACCGGGACCGGCCATCCCGCCGGGCCAGGATTCCTAGGTGCCGGTTGAGGAGTCCGAGGAGCAGTTCAGTTACATCCTGTATGACTTAGTATTCATAACATCTTTTACTCTTCACACTTACTGTGTTACAGATTCCAGACTACCTTAAGGGTCCCGAAAGCGTCCGCAGGCCCGGCGCTTCCGGAGCTTGCAGCGTAAGCAAGTAAGATTGGCTTACAGAACCCGGAGGAGCCACAGTCGGAGCCCGATGCACCGGGACCGGCCATCTTGCAAGTCCAAGACTCCTAGGTGTGCCGTTCAAGGAGTCCAAGGTTCAGTTCAGTTGCACCCTGTATACGCACCTGGACGCGCCTGTATATGCTCTTGTATAGTATTCATAACATCTTTTACACGCCGCACTTGCTGTGTTACAAGGCAAGTTACTGATTGTAAGGCTTTATCACTGATTAATGGATGAAGAAAGAGGTGAGGAGGAGGTCCACAGCCTTCCTGCCGAAGTGTGTGGGTCTAAGGAATTTCGAATAAAGCGGAGAAATGTGTTAGGTCCAAAGAACATTGTGGATAGTACGGAAAGGTTTACTTGTGAGTTGCGAACCGCGCTGGAAAAGGAAAATGGCGGGTCTCTCAGAAAACCGTGACAGTTGGCGCGATAAAATTGTTCGGGAAGTTCAGTGTGGCTTTATTTACTGCCGACAGCTAAAAGGCAAAGAGTACATCCTCCGCAAGAAATGTGTGTGCAATCTCAATCATCGAAATAAAACATGCCTCCGGTTTTTGGTTTTTTAACTCGGTGCGCAGTGCTCTTTCACTGCCCGCACTTGGAAGATAAGTGCGGAAATGCGAACAATAACCCGGATTCATCCGATTTGGTTTCATTTGGTTTTTTGCTCTCGAACGTAGAAATTAATTATAATATTACTTTCACGAATAAAAATACGATTTGTTATAATTTTAGAGGTTCGGACATACTTCTATGCAATGAACCTAAATTATCTAACAAGGGGAGTGTCAGGTTTGTCCGACGCCGATTTTGATGGAATGTACACCAAAATGTAGCTTATGTGATGCTGATACACGATTCGTCGTCAAACCTCGCCCCCCGGCCCCGCAAATGCCCCCTAACATTTTTTGAAATTCGGGATTTTCGGGCAAAAATAGCATGCGCGCTTAAGTGCAGGATTTTCCGATCACATGTCATCTGAACTGCGTAGCGCAGTCTACTACGGTGCCACCCTTCCGATCGTGAGGTTCACGGATCGGATCCCACGCTCGACGTCCAACTTTTTGCGAATGCCTTTTTAATTTTCCTACCTTTTTAACGATATTTCATAAAGAAGCACGTAAACCAAAATAAAAACCAACAAAAAAAATTCGAAGAAACAAGGCAGATGACATGTGAACAAATTTTTAGTTAATCAAACAACCGCATAGTGAAGAGAGATACAACTCACCAAATATATTTCAGACGAGGAAGACATTTTTACAGAACTACACAGTACACAGGTTTTTGACGAGCTGAAGAAAAATTTTCAATAAACACAAACACAAACATTATTATTATTAAAAAGTAATGATAAACCGTATTTGAAATACATTTTTCCTATTCGCTCTCTTCTTTAAGTTTCATGTCACATTTACGATGATTTTGGTTTTTGTTTGTGTTTATTGAAAAATTTTCTTCGGCTCGTCAAAAACCTGTGTACTTCTGTAAAAATTTCTTCTTCGTCTGCAAGATATTTGGTGAGTTGTATCTCTCTTCATTATGCGGTTGCTTGATTAACTAAACATTTGTTCACATGTCATCTCCTTTGTTTCTTCGAATTGTTTTTGTCGGTTTTTATTTTGTTTTACGTGCTTCTTTATGAAATATCCTTAAAAAGGTAGGAAAATTAAAAAGGCATTCGCAAAAAGTTGGACGTCAGTCATATTCTGACCTATATGTTCAACGCTTCACAATGTCATCACTTATCTCTTATCATATCCGCTGGACTGGACAGACTGGACAAGGGGACAATGATTTTCGGCAGGACCCAGTTGCACTCTTTTTAGCTCTTCCATAGAGGATAGTTCTAATTAAATGTCAATTATTTATTTGACACTTTTTTTTATTATTTTTTTTTTTATATTTCTTTGAATCATTCGAACTCGTTGTTCTATATTACTAATATATAATTTCTTTCTCAATTTAGAGAATAATCACTAATTTGATAACCTTATCATTTTATACCTTTACTTCCTCTCGGCAAAGCCGCGACATTACTTTCGAGCGTGGGATCCGATCCGTGAACCTCACGATCGGAAGGGTGGCGCCGCAGTTGACTGTGCTACGCAGCTCAGATGACAGGTAATCGGAAAATCCTACACTTAAGCGCGCATGCTATTTTTGCCCGAAAATCCCGAATTTCAAAAAATGTTAGGGGGCATTTGCGGGGCCGGGGGGCGAGGTTTGACGACGAATCGTGTATCAGCATCACATAAGCTACATTTTGGTGTACATTCCATCAAAATCGGCGTCGGACAAACCTGACACTCCCCTTGTAAGAATATGTTAAAATCGCTCGGTTCTCTATAGTTTGTATTGCCTGAAGCATCTTCAGGAATCAAATAATTTCATTGGTCCCATCGATAATATGTTGCTTCAGTTCAATGCTACTGCCGCTCTAGATATTAAAGGAAAAAGTTCTTATACCCTTGCTGGACAGATCATCGCAATGTCCATTGTGCAAAATGGACCGGAAACCCAATTTTTTAGCGAATCCTTGTATCGAGCAATTTTGAGAGGTGAAATAGTCACGAGTCGCATCGATACTTGTCAACAATAAGACAATGCGATGACCAGTTGTCAAACTTTGTCGGTTACCGGTTGAACGAACCGAAGATACCCGATTATGATCGGCCGGCTAATTGCTCGGTCATTCTTTGTGAGTCCTTAACCCTCAGTCAGTCAAGTGTCAGTCTTATTCAGGTCATCTCCAATTTTCAGGTCATTTTTCTATCTCCGATTTTTTTTCCAAGCTCAAAATAAATCTTCCACCAGCTTCAGTTCTCGCGCTATTATGAAGGATTGCATTAATAGTGAAATGATAAATAGTTATATTGATTTATTAAGAAGTGCCTTTCCAAACATGACCGTAGTCCATACCTTTTTCTACGAATGTTTCGTCACTCACGGGTTTAGTCAAGCGCGGAAGTGATTGAAAAACATTGACAAAATTAAAATATTGTGCAGCCCCATTCATATCCCAGCGAGATACCACTGGGTTTTAGTGGTTATAGATTTTAGTGACAAAACTGTTCTATTTTTTGATAGCATATACAACGACATTAGTGCCAACCAAATTCTTTCCAATTTAAAAGAGCTCATTTCCCAACTACTTCCGCAGGAATGCCTCATTAATTGGAGTCACTGCGCCGCATCCGCCCCGCAACAAAAGAACGGCACGATTGCGGCCCTTATATCCTTCACTTCGCTAACTGTATCGCACGTCGCACGTAGGAATATTTGACCCGAAAACCTGGCCAAAAACGGAAAATTGAAAAGTCGTCCAAAAAACAAACTATTGATGGTTTTTGAGAGGTAAGTAACCGCTCTATTGCGTAATAGATGTGTCGGAACATCTACGTTTATCTACTGTTTAGAGGACAACATGGAACCGAGCGCTCGACGCACCTGCGGTTGTTCACCGCTCGAAGCGCTGTTAATAATCAGTCAACATTTTCCATCGAGGACAAGCGTTGGGGCATCCAAACATTTCAGCGAGTATGGACGTTGTTTTAGATGGTATTTCCTTCATTTTGGTGGCAACAATTTCTTTTTTCGTGCATTTTTGACTCTTTTACATCTAATTTAAAATGGACATGAAAAAAATCTCCAACTTTAGGCTCTATCTTTTTAAAAACAGGCAATTTTGAATACGTTCCGGGCAAAACCGGGCACAACCAAAACAGGGGGGTTAGAGTAGACCCTTTTAGGCAACTGCTCAAACAGTCAAAAATTGCAATAAATTGCCCCTTTTTTTTAAAAAACATGTTGAAGTCAAGCCTTTTTTATGAAATAAGTGTCAATAACTCGGCAAAAGAATCAGCTATCGACCTTTGGTTTGAGCCAAAATTCTTAATTTTTTACGCCTTTTCCAACCATAAACCGTGCAATAGGAGTTTTGAGCTTAAATTGGAAAATTAACCAAAATCGATTTTCAAATATTCAAGAACAAGCAAATATTTTTGGCCAGGTTTTTGGGGTAAATACTCCTACGTGCGTCGGGCCGAAATCAGTCGCCGCAAAAAAATCTTCGAATTCAATTGAAGAATCATTTATTTGACAGGCAAGTAAGCCCGCTAAATAATAACAACACAGACGAGTTCAGGCCTCTCAAATTTATCTACCCGCCTCGCCCATGTTTTGCCTTTCTTGAAACGATCAGAAAGATGCACAATGACAGAAAAATCACCACCATTGACATAAGTGAATCTCCATCGCCGCCGCAAGTTTCATCGCCGGAACGTGAAATCCTCAGAGAAATCTCGCCAGATAGCGTTGTTCGAATAACGCAATTTTCACTCCGACAAGAGAGTTCAAATAAAATAAAACCATTCCGGTTCGTTTCCACTGTTACCGGAAATTTTGGGCATATCTACTCTAGCAAGATAAAAGAAATTCTAAGAAACCTGCAGATATAATTTATAAAAAAAAAAAATCCTTTTCTGATCTTGTGTGACTTCACACTTTCTTATCAAGTCATCATCCAAATTGTTTCTACCTCATAAAAAAAAAAAAAAAAAAAAAAAAAAAAAAAAAAAAAAAGTAACATAAAGTTTTCCCTTTTTCCGTTTAATTTTCTCCTACGTTCAGAAGTGAACTCTTACTTTGTTTTTGTTTACAGACTTTTTTTTCCAACGTTAAAAAATGGTAGGGGGTATGTTCGCGCCGCTATTTTTCGACGTTCAATTTTTGTGTGGTTGCGTACTATGCGATGAAGCAACTTTTATTTTTCACCTAATTTACTCCTCATTACGTAACAGGAACACCTGCACTTGTTCCCTTCGCTCTTCCAAGGTCAATTTGTTGCGTAATGAATAGTTGTTTTTCAACTTTCTTTTAAATTATACAAACAAATTACATGATCTTTTTCTAATTGCGCATGCGTGAAATGCCATACTAATGGTGCGAGCGCACGTAAGCTATTACTCCGTTTTTCCTCAAGCTTCTGCCTAAGAACACTGACATTTCTCTCTCTTTCTTTCTCCAACCTTTCAAAAGTTACTAAAAGTTGATAGATTATTTAGATCAAACTCAATCTTCAGTCTCAATTCATCTTAATCATTAATTTCAATTTCTAGTTTCAATTAATCTCAATCTTTAGTCTCAATTAATCTCAATCTTAAGAGCGGGGGGATTGATAATAAAGAGGAACACATTCGGGGAGTTGTCTACATCTGTTAGTTTTAGATCCCCAAACGAAGAAACGCTCAGAAAAATAATTCCTTTTTCAGAAGTTCAGCGAACTGTAAAACCGACCAGTTTATTTATACGTTGTTATACCGGTAAGTTCTCCCAATTTTATCGTAATCGGTCGAGAACAATCGCTTCGCCTAAAGGTTCCTTCGAGCCGTTTGAGATGTAAGTTGTGTAAATCTAGCACGACTAATAAAGCTTTACGCGTTTCTGATACATTAGCCGTCTCCGCTTGTAAACTATGAATGAACGATTTATTCAGGCTTTTGAAATCTGGACACAATATCGAAAGTCTACGCTCTTCGATAGCGTAGCGTCTGGAACATCTTCTCAGGGTTCCGATAGTGTTTGGCGAGAACTATATTCTTTTGGAAATCGAAAGTGAAGACGGGTTGCCGGTGGGAGGCAAGCTTATATCCAAATCATACAATCTGATTCCAGTCGAGGGAGCTATCGGAAAAGGAGCGGCGCGTAAGACGTGGGGAAAAAAATCGAAGAAACGAGAAGAAATAAAATCGGGGGATTTAAAAACTACGGCGCCAAGTAAAATTCGGAGTGGAGGAAACGATGAAGATCTGCTACAAGTGGCGTGGGAAAATTCTTCGCCCAATCATGAGATGATAGGGGAGCTTGGGGATCAATTTAGTACCGAGGATAAGGAGACAGAGTCGATAGTCGGGGCGAAAAGTAAACGTCACAGAAAAAAAAGGCGGAAACCTAAAGCATAAAGTAGATGATTCAGATAAAGGGGTACCAACTCTCAATACGGAGAGCGACAGTTTACAACCAGACCCTTCCTCTTCAAAAGTATTATCTACACTGGATGCTGTTAACGAAGAAGGGGTCGCAGGTACGGACTTAGCTCCTGAGGAAGAGACGGAAACGAAAGATCCCACGTACATCGGCGCCAAACTAATTTATGAAGAGTTGTTTAAATCTACTAACGACGCTGATAAACTCACTCTAACATATTTGAATTCAGTAGATAGTGAGTAAATTGCAGAATCAGTCCTAAGTGTGGAGCGAAAAAATTCTGCTCCTAATTTTGTAGGTCCAAAAGAATCTCCCTCCATAATTAATCTCAGGGACTGCGACGGAAGTCCCGGTAACGTTTCTTATCTTCGCAAAATAGCAGGGAATAAGTTCACGTTTGCGGAGGGTAGCAATAAGGATGCTCTCGCAAACTTGAGTGTAATACTTTATGAAGACATTCCGAAAAATTTAAGAAACTAACTGAAGAAACGCACTGAAAAAGAATTCCTTTTTCAGAAGTTCAGCGAACTGCAAAACCGACCAGTTTATTTATACGTTGTTATACGGGTAAGTTTCTCCAATGTATCAGAATCAATTGTGTTCACGCCGAGATGTGATCTGTCTCGGTGTTTGAATTTCTCGCGCTCGGCCGCCCCGCGGGTACACACTGCGTGGATCCCGGACCGGCTGAAAAGTAAGTGAACCCCGGTGTCCAGTCTCCTGTCTCCTGTCTCGTGTGGTGTTAGTGTAACCAATCTTTTCTCATGAGTGCGTTTACGCATGATGTGGTGAAGTGAATAAAGTGATCGAAAGTGAAGTAAAGGTAAAAGGTGTTTCCCCCATTTCTTTAACCCCCCTTTTCTTTACTTCCCGGTTTAGGTCCCCCCCATGTTTTAGTATTCCCCCTTTACAGGCGTCTTGACGGGATTTGGCTAGCGATTTTAATGTGATATATTCAGACGGAGAAACTTCTTTGTTACACATGGTTTTCAGGTAAGACTGGCTCCCCCTTTATTTCTTTGGTGATGGATTGATACCCTGGTCCTCCGAACCCCCCTCCTTTCATGTCTCCCCCGAGCTTCCAAGAATCCCACGTACCGGTCGTGGGACGTCGGGCCCCCCGAGGCCCCAGCGGGAACATTTTGACATGGATAGTGATGGGTCTAATAAAAAATGAGCAGCGATCATCTAATAAAACCATTACAGTTTGGGAATCAGAGCTTGAATGTGTATTAGCCGCCTTTTGGTTTTTGACGACACAAACTTTACAATCTTGGGTAAAAACCGTAAATCGCAATAGACAAAAAAGCTCTGTAGCTTGCAGTTGGTACCAACTTAGAGATATTATAAAAAAACCTAGAAACTGAAGACCTTGCTAGGCATTACGCCAATTTAGAAAAAATCCACAAGCTTGAATTTGCTGTAGCCGCTTTTTGGTTTTTGACGACACAAGATTTACAATCTTGAGTGAATACCGTAAATCGCAATAGACAAAAAAGTTTTGTAGCGTGCAGTTGGTACCAACTAAGAGATATTATAAAAATATCATACAAAAACATAGAAACTGAAGACCTTGATAGGCTTTACGTAAATTTAGAAAAAATCCACAAGCTTGAATTTGTTGTAGCCGCTTTTTGGTTTTTGACGACACAAGATTTACAATCTTGGGTCAATACCGTAAATCGAAAGAGACAAAAAAGTTTTACAGCGTTCTGTTGGTAGCAACTAAGAGATATCATAAAAATATTATCAAAAAACCTAGAAACTGAAGAGCTTGATAGGCATTGCGTAAATTTAGAAAACATCCACAAGAATAGAGCCAAGGTTGCTAATTTTTACGACAAATCCAATTTAACGAAAAAAGCATTCTTTATTTAAAAATAAAATTCGAATCTATACATACTTCGATAAATTATCTGATCAATTCTCCTTCGTGCGAAGCGACAAGGGTAATTTTGGTAGAAAATGTAAAGTTATGGAGCGCTTTCTTTCGCATATCTAAACTGCATCATTATTTATGCCTTCAGACGCTGGAGGGAGGCTTTGCGATGAGCGGGAAGATTCGAGACTTGATGTGTATTGAAATTTACTCGGAACTTAATTCGGTAAGTGATATGTTCAATGAGAAAACCATGACGATGATCGAAGCTTCTGACCATTTTGACACTCCCGTCACGAGACGCGATGAAAGAACCATATTCCCGGCTTCGGTAATACATAAAAAAAATGTCCCACATATTAGTCATGCAATGTCAGTGAGTGTTCAGTTGTGTGTTGCCGTAGAAAATTTTACCTACGCCATCCTGATTGATCATTCAAAATTTCTCGCTTGGACGTATTTTACGGCCACCCCCTTCAAATTTACAGAAGCACATTCGATATGTTTTATCGAATTCTTTTCTAAACGAGTGAAGTAACCGAGTGCCGTCTGGGGAATTTTAATGTGACCAAAACTCCTAAAATCATAAATTCCATTAGCAAAGTTTTCACTAAACGTTTGATATGTGATCTCATAAAGTATCGAGGCATGTTTTTAAACTGTTTGGGTATTGAAAGAATAGAAAATCAAGTTACTTAACATTTTTTAGTATACGTCACGTCGCTAACGTGGGCTGCCGCCGACAGTATTGCAGTGGGGGTACGACCCTTTTGCGACCATCTGCAAGATACGGACGTAAAATGGATTCAACTTTTTGTCTTCGCTTTGCGTTCGTATCGTAGACAGAAGCTACTCTTGCACGACGATCCGGATACCTGGAATGATTTGATTGGCGATTCAGAAGAGGGCGATGATTACGAAATCTCATACTCTGAATCGAGCCTAGAAGAGGAATAAGATACAGAACTGAGTTCCGCCGAATCATGGAACGAAACAGAAGAGTCTTCGTGCGAGAGCGCAACCGAAACCGAGGAAAGTTCGCCTGACTTGGAGAGGAGAACTAAATTCTATAGTAGATGCTCCAGAGGTGAACCGATAGACGAATTGACCAATGTGACCAGCGGAGTCGATTCTATTGCGATTCTAACCGGAGCTGGCATCAGATTCGATGGAGCCAGAGGTGGGAGTCTCAAAAATTTGGCTCAGTCGAATAACACCAAACAAACGAGGAGTAGAAAGAGCGGATCTATGATCGTAAGCTCAGTTTCTCGTAAAAAAATGAAACAATCGCCGGCATCGGTACCTGCAGCTTTTAAGTCAAAGATAAAAGTATCGAAGTGGTTGAAGCCTGGATCGTCTGCAGACTGTCACGTGTCCCTCAAATCTGAAACCCTTTTTCGTTTTCTTACACAACTGGTGCTCTTTATTTTTCATCTTTTTTTTAACTCACAGCAGCTCTCTCTCTCTTTAAAATTCAGTTTTCAGACCATTTCTCTCAGTTTTGCTTTTAACTTGCAGCCTCTCATTTTATCTGAATGCTTCTTTTTTAATATCCCCTACAATCTTAATTATTCAACTCGCAAGATAAAAAGGATGGTCGAAATGATGCTGGGGAATGAAGTATTCCAACCACTACTCAAGGCATGACAAAAATGTAGTCTCCTCTTGAAAAGTTTTTATTCTCCAATTTTCTCATTTTATATGTCTTTCAGAAGGATCAATCTAGAGTGTCCCATCTGTCGTGTTAACAATTATTTATACATAAATTCCTGCTCAACCAAATACAGTTCTTTACCTTTTTATTTATTTTTTATTGATTAGTTATTAATTCCATAAACTAATTAATTATTATCGTCAAAATCTTCAAATTCAGTCAACTATCTCGCTCTCCAACCATGCTATCCGAACGTTTTTCGGCTTATTCTCGCGAATAAACGCACGCGAAGCCGCATCGCGCGACACAGACTTAGCGAAAGAGTGACCGGAATTGACGCTTCATTAGCTGAGGCGATACCGATAGCCGCGGGAGAGAAACGCTGTTTTAGCCCTACTACAAAAAGCCACCATTCTCCCAATTTTATCGTAATCGGTCGAGAAAATTGCTTCGCCTCAAGGTTCCTTCGAGCCGTTTGAGATGTAAGTTGTGTAAATCTAGCACGACTAATAAAGCCTTACACGTTTCTGATACATTAGCCGTCTCCGCTTGTAAACTATGCATGAACCATTTATTCGGGCTTTTGAAATCTGGACACAATATCGAAGGTCTAAGCTCTTCGATAGCGTAGCGTCTGGAGCATCTTCTCAGGGTTCCGATAGTGTTTGGCGAGAACTATACTCTTTTGGAAATCGATAGTGAAGACGGGTTGCCGGTGGGAGGCATGCTTATATCCAAATCATACAATCTGATTCCAGTCGAGAAAGCTATGGGAAGAGGAGCGGCGCGTAAGACGCGGGGAAAAAAATTGAAGAAACGAGAAGAAATAAAATCGGGGGATTTAAAAACTACGGCGCCAAGTGAAATTCGGAGTGGAGGAGACTATGAAGATCTGCTACTAGTGGCGTGGGAAAATTCTTCGCCCAATCATGAGATGATAGGGCAGCATGGGGATCAATTTAGTACCGAGGATAAGGAGACAGAGTCGATAGTCGGGGCGAAAAGTAAACGTCACAGAAAAAAAGGCGGAAACCTAAAGCATAAAGTAGATGATTCAGATAAAGGGGTACCAGCTCTCAATACGGAGCGCGACAGTTTAGATCCAGACCTTTCCTCTTCAAAAGTATTATCTACAGCGGATGCTGTTAACGAAGAAGGGGTCGCAGGTACGGACTTAGCTCCTGACGAAGAAACGGAACCGAAAGATTCCACGTACATCGGCACCAACCTAATTCATGAGGAGTTGTTTAAATCTACTAACGACGCTGATAAACTTACTCTAACATATTTGAATTCAGTGGTTAGTGAGGAAATTGCAGAAGAAGGCCTAAGTGTGGAGCGCAAAGATTCTGCTCCGATTAGAATTTTCAAAGATTTCATTGTAGAGAGGTGCAAAGCTTTCAATGGTGCAGCGCTGGTTGATTTTGTGTCTAATACTCTAGAGACGTATCACCATCGCCGAATTCCATCTTTTGCAAAAATGCAAAATATCAAACCCAAGGTGCAGTTTCGCAAATTTCTAAGCAAATGCTTCGATTTGGAGGTGCGACAAGTGGACAATGAAACGTGTCAGGTATCGTCGATAGTGAGACTAATAAATTAATTGAAGGTGTCTCACAACCTTCGGCGATTACACGAAATCATTCAAACATTTTGGCAGAAGTCAAGAAGGCTTTTCAAATCACTTGTGAGGCAAGATTGAAGCTGTTTCATAGAGATAATCACGAGGATCTGTCGACTTATTTGAACCTGTACCCAGGGTTAAAAATTCAGACGTCCACATTTTTGTGAGTGTCATCTTCAATTATTTTTATTTTATTCTCAGTCCACTTATTCGTAGTGCGTAAAAAATTAAATTCTCAGCCAACCGACTACAATTTTGAATGTCTTGCAAAATTGATCATTGCCGACATAATAGTCTTCTCTCGAAGACGACCGGGAGAAGTCTCAAGAGCCACACTAGATCAATGGTCCCATTTAGATTGCTCGGACTTCTCCGGTCTTGTTGAAGAAAACATTTTTTCGCAATCACAGCTCAATGCCGCTATGAGAATCAGTGTGTTCCACGTTCCTGGCAAATACACCACGATAGTGCCAGTGCTAGTGACAGAAAAAAAGAGAGGAAGGGTCGAATCGTTCGGTTTGCTTTAAATTGCGACTGAATAATTCTTCATTCTTCACAGGATGCCAGGTGCTGGATACGCTACGGGCCTGTAAAAAGTATCAAGATACTTTACAGCGAAATCACCCATTGTTGAGAGAGAGGAAAACAAATTTCCAAGTATGCCATTTTACGCCACGTCTTCCTTCTCCCAATGCCTTCCGGTTTGATTTGATCAAATACTAGATATTTGATAGGAATATCTTCACAGTTATATAAATGAATCAGAATAATGCAGGATTAAAAATACAAAAAAAAAGAAGGTGTCGTTGAGGTGTCTGTTAAATTGTCGGAAAGTAACTTCTTTCCGACCATTTGAAAGTTATTTAAACCCCCCCCCCCCACTTCCGTTGAATTTTTCCAGGATCTAAGTCTGTCTTATTTCGTGCATAACGATGATTTGTGTCATGTTTAAAGCACCAACATTTGATTGGTTATTGCTCATTTCAGTATCATAATTGTTTTTTTTTTTTATTGTCGTTTCAAAAATTTCGGAAATGAGTATTTTTTTATGCCTTTCGTAATTTGAGCAAGGGATTAATTTGAACACTAATCATGGATGTCGAAAGAATTATCGCTGAGCGTTTGTTATCAATTAGAGCCAATACTACAAGAAATTCTGAGAATAAAGTGAAAGTCGTAACATCAACTACTAAAGTCAATCTTAATTTTGAGACCAACACAAGCAATTTTCGAATCAATTCAAATTCCAGTGACAGCGCCAGATTTAATCAATACCTCTGGTTAGGTGACAAACATTGAAGGTTCCAGGTAAAATTATTGAATGTTTTTCCTTTTTCCTTTACCACAAGTTTCGTAGCGTTATGATTTTTATTTTTGAGGTATATTTCTTTGTTGGAATTCACGTAATTGTTACAATTTCAATTCGACGGCGCCCCCCTCCTTTCATGTCTCCCCCGAGCTTCCAAGAATCCCACGTACCGCTCGTGGGACGTCGGGCCCCCCGAGGCCCCAGCGGTGACATTTTGACATGGATAGTAATGGGGCTAATAAAAAATGAGCAGCGATCATCTAATAAAACCATTACAGTTTGGGAAACAGAGCTTGAATGTGTAGTAGCCGCCTTTTGGTTTTTGACGACACAAGATTTACAATCTTGAGTGAATACCGTAAATCGCAATAGACAAAAAAGTTTTGTAGCGTGCAGTTGGTACCAACTAAGAGATATTATAAAAATATCATACAAAAACATAGAAACTGAAGACCTTGATAGGCTTTACGTAAATTTAGAAAAAATCCACAAGCTTGAATTTGTTGTAGCCGCTTTTTGGTTTTTGACGACACAAGATTTACAATCTTGGGTCAATACCGTAAATCGAAAGAGACAAAAAAGTTTTACAGCGTTCTGTTGGTAGCAACTAAGAGATATCATAAAAATATTATCAAAAAACCTAGAAACTGAAGAGCTTGATAGGCATTGCGTAAATTTAGAAAACATCCACAAGAATAGAGCCAAGGTTGCTAATTTTTACGACAAATCCAATTTAACGAAAAAAGCATTCTTTATTTAAAAATAAAATTCGAATCTATACATACTTCGATAAATTATCTGATCAATTCTCCTTCGTGCGAAGCGACAAGGGTAATTTTGGTAGAAAATGTAAAGTTATGGAGCGCTTTCTTTCGCATATCTAAACTGCATCATTATTTATGCCTTCAGACGCTGGAGGGAGGCTTTGCGATGAGCGGGAAGATTCGAGACTTGATGTGTATTGAAATTTACTCGGAACTTAATTCGGTAAGTGATATGTTCAATGAGAAAACCATGACGATGATCGAAGCTTCTGACCATTTTGACACTCCCGTCACGAGACGCGATGAAAGAACCATATTCCCGGCTTCGGTAATACATAAAAAAAATGTCCCACATATTAGTCATGCAATGTCAGTGAGTGTTCAGTTGTGTGTTGCCGTAGAAAATTTTACCTACGCCATCCTGATTGATCATTCAAAATTTCTCGCTTGGACGTATTTTACGGCCACCCCCTTCAAATTTACAGAAGCACATTCGATATGTTTTATCGAATTCTTTTCTAAACGAGTGAAGTAACCGAGTGCCGTCTGGGGAATTTTAATGTGACCAAAACTCCTAAAATCATAAATTCCATTAGCAAAGTTTTCACTAAACGTTTGATATGTGATCTCATAAAGTATCGAGGCATGTTTTTAAACTGTTTGGGTATTGAAAGAATAGAAAATCAAGTTACTTAACATTTTTTAGTATACGTCACGTCGCTAACGTGGGCTGCCGCCGACAGTATTGCAGTGGGGGTACGACCCTTTTGCGACCATCTGCAAGATACGGACGTAAAATGGATTCAACTTTTTGTCTTCGCTTTGCGTTCGTATCGTAGACAGAAGCTACTCTTGCACGACGATCCGGATACCTGGAATGATTTGATTGGCGATTCAGAAGAGGGCGATGATTACGAAATCTCATACTCTGAATCGAGCCTAGAAGAGGAATAAGATACAGAACTGAGTTCCGCCGAATCATGGAACGAAACAGAAGAGTCTTCGTGCGAGAGCGCAACCGAAACCGAGGAAAGTTCGCCTGACTTGGAGAGGAGAACTAAATTCTATAGTAGATGCTCCAGAGGTGAACCGATAGACGAATTGACCAATGTGACCAGCGGAGTCGATTCTATTGCGATTCTAACCGGAGCTGGCATCAGATTCGATGGAGCCAGAGGTGGGAGTCTCAAAAATTTGGCTCAGTCGAATAACACCAAACAAACGAGGAGTAGAAAGAGCGGATCTATGATCGTAAGCTCAGTTTCTCGTAAAAAATTGAAACAATCGCCGGCATCGGTACCTGCAGCTTTTAAGTCAAAGATAAAAGTATCGAAGTGGTTGAAGCCTGGATCGTCTGCAGACTGTCACGTGTCCCTCAAATCTGAAACCCTTTTTCGTTTTCTTACACAACTGGTGCTCTTTATTTTTCATCTTTTTTTTAACTCACAGCAGCTCTCTCTCTCTTTAAAATTCAGTTTTCAGACCATTTCTCTCAGTTTTGCTTTTAACTTGCAGCCTCTCATTTTATCTGAATGCTTCTTTTTTAATATCCCCTACAATCTTAATTATTCAACTCGCAAGATAAAAAGGATGGTCGAAATGATGCTGGGGAATGAAGTATTCCAACCACTACTCAAGGCATGACAAAAATGTAGTCTCCTCTTGAAAAGTTTTTATTCTCCAATTTTCTCATTTTATATGTCTTTCAGAAGGATCAATCTAGAGTGTCCCATCTGTCGTGTTAACAATTATTTATACATAAATTCCTGCTCAACCAAATACAGTTCTTTACCTTTTTATTTATTTTTTATTGATTAGTTATTAATTCCATAAACTAATTAATTATTATCGTCAAAATCTTCAAATTCAGTCAACTATCTCGCTCTCCAACCATGCTATCCGAACGTTTTTCGGCTTATTCTCGCGAATAAACGCACGCGAAGCCGCATCGCGCGACACAGACTTAGCGAAAGAGTGACCGGAATTGACGCTTCATTAGCTGAGGCGATACCGATAGCCGCGGGAGAGAAACGCTGTTTTAGCCCTACTACAAAAAGCCACCATTCTCCCAATTTTATCGTAATCGGTCGAGAAAATTGCTTCGCCTCAAGGTTCCTTCGAGCCGTTTGAGATGTAAGTTGTGTAAATCTAGCACGACTAATAAAGCCTTACACGTTTCTGATACATTAGCCGTCTCCGCTTGTAAACTATGCATGAACCATTTATTCGGGCTTTTGAAATCTGGACACAATATCGAAGGTCTAAGCTCTTCGATAGCGTAGCGTCTGGAGCATCTTCTCAGGGTTCCGATAGTGTTTGGCGAGAACTATACTCTTTTGGAAATCGATAGTGAAGACGGGTTGCCGGTGGGAGGCATGCTTATATCCAAATCATACAATCTGATTCCAGTCGAGAAAGCTATGGGAAGAGGAGCGGCGCGTAAGACGCGGGGAAAAAAATTGAAGAAACGAGAAGAAATAAAATCGGGGGATTTAAAAACTACGGCGCCAAGTGAAATTCGGAGTGGAGGAGACTATGAAGATCTGCTACTAGTGGCGTGGGAAAATTCTTCGCCCAATCATGAGATGATAGGGCAGCATGGGGATCAATTTAGTACCGAGGATAAGGAGACAGAGTCGATAGTCGGGGCGAAAAGTAAACGTCACAGAAAAAAAGGCGGAAACCTAAAGCATAAAGTAGATGATTCAGATAAAGGGTACCAGCTCTCAATACGGAGCGCGACAGTTTAGATCCAGACCTTTCCTCTTCAAAAGTATTATCTACAGCGGATGCTGTTAACGAAGAAGGGGTCGCAGGTACGGACTTAGCTCCTGACGAAGAAACGGAACCGAAAGATTCCACGTACATCGGCACCAACCTAATTCATGAGGAGTTGTTTAAATCTACTAACGACGCTGATAAACTTACTCTAACATATTTGAATTCAGTGGTTAGTGAGGAAATTGCAGAAGAAGGCCTAAGTGTGGAGCGCAAAGATTCTGCTCCGATTAGAATTTTCAAA
The DNA here is from genome assembly GCA_011764245.1 of Trialeurodes vaporariorum. NCBI lineage: Eukaryota > Metazoa > Arthropoda > Insecta > Hemiptera > Aleyrodidae > Trialeurodes > Trialeurodes vaporariorum. The sequence goes on from VMOF01000220.1 coordinate 28,920,528, forward strand.
GATTTCATTGTAGAGAGGTGCAAAGCTTTCAATGGTGCAGCGCTGGTTGATTTTGTGTCTAATACTCTAGAGACGTATCACCATCGCCGAATTCCATCTTTTGCAAAAATGCAAAATATCAAACCCAAGGTGCAGTTTCGCAAATTTCTAAGCAAATGCTTCGATTTGGAGGTGCGACAAGTGGACAATGAAACGTGTCAGGTATCGTCGATAGTGAGACTAATAAATTAATTGAAGGTGTCTCACAACCTTCGGCGATTACACGAAATCATTCAAACATTTTGGCAGAAGTCAAGAAGGCTTTTCAAATCACTTGTGAGGCAAGATTGAAGCTGTTTCATAGAGATAATCACGAGGATCTGTCGACTTATTTGAACCTGTACCCAGGGTTAAAAATTCAGACGTCCACATTTTTGTGAGTGTCATCTTCAATTATTTTTATTTTATTCTCAGTCCACTTATTCGTAGTGCGTAAAAAATTAAATTCTCAGCCAACCGACTACAATTTTGAATGTCTTGCAAAATTGATCATTGCCGACATAATAGTCTTCTCTCGAAGACGACCGGGAGAAGTCTCAAGAGCCACACTAGATCAATGGTCCCATTTAGATTGCTCGGACTTCTCCGGTCTTGTTGAAGAAAACATTTTTTCGCAATCACAGCTCAATGCCGCTATGAGAATCAGTGTGTTCCACGTTCCTGGCAAATACACCACGATAGTGCCAGTGCTAGTGACAGAAAAAAAGAGAGGAAGGGTCGAATCGTTCGGTTTGCTTTAAATTGCGACTGAATAATTCTTCATTCTTCACAGGATGCCAGGTGCTGGATACGCTACGGGCCTGTAAAAAGTATCAAGATACTTTACAGCGAAATCACCCATTGTTGAGAGAGAGGAAAACAAATTTCCAAGTATGCCATTTTACGCCACGTCTTCCTTCTCCCAATGCCTTCCGGTTTGATTTGATCAAATACTAGATATTTGATAGGAATATCTTCACAGTTATATAAATGAATCAGAATAATGCAGGATTAAAAATACAAAAAAAAAGAAGGTGTCGTTGAGGTGTCTGTTAAATTGTCGGAAAGTAACTTCTTTCCGACCATTTGAAAGTTATTTAAACCCCCCCCCCCCCCCCCCCCACTTCCGTTGAATTTTTCCAGGATCTAAGTCTGTCTTATTTCGTGCATAACGATGATTTGTGTCATGTTTAAAGCACCAACATTTGATTGGTTATTGCTCATTTCAGTATCATAATTGTTTTTTTTTTTTTATTGTCGTTTCAAAAATTTCGGAAATGAGTATTTTTTTTATGCCTTTCGTAATTTGAGCAAGGGATTAATTTGAACACTAATCATGGATGTCGAAAGAATTATCGCTGAGCGTTTGTTATCAATTAGAGCCAATACTACAAGAAATTCTGAGAATAAAGTGAAAGTCGTAACATCAACTACTAAAGTCAATCTTAATTTTGAGACCAACACAAGCAATTTTCGAATCAATTCAAATTCCAGTGACAGCGCCAGATTTAATCAATACCTCTGGTTAGGTGACAAACATTGAAGGTTCCAGGTAAAATTATTGAATGTTTTTCCTTTTTCCTTTACCACAAGTTTCGTAGCGTTATGATTTTTATTTTTGAGGTATATTTCTTTGTTGGAATTCACGTAATTGTTACAATTTCAATTCGACGGCGCCCCCCTCCTTTCATGTCTCCCCCGAGCTTCCAAGAATCCCACGTACCGCTCGTGGGACGTCGGGCCCCCCGAGGCCCCAGCGGTGACATTTTGACATGGATAGTAATGGGGCTAATAAAAAATGAGCAGCGATCATCTAATAAAACCATTACAGTTTGGGAAACAGAGCTTGAATGTGTAGTAGCCGCCTTTTGGTTTTTGACGACACAAGATTTACAATCTTGAGTGAATACCGTAAATCGCAATAGACAAAAAAGTTTTGTAGCGTGCAGTTGGTACCAACTAAGAGATATTATAAAAATATCATACAAAAACATAGAAACTGAAGACCTTGATAGGCTTTACGTAAATTTAGAAAAAATCCACAAGCTTGAATTTGTTGTAGCCGCTTTTTGGTTTTTGACGACACAAGATTTACAATCTTGGGTCAATACCGTAAATCGAAAGAGACAAAAAAGTTTTACAGCGTTCTGTTGGTAGCAACTAAGAGATATCATAAAAATATTATCAAAAAACCTAGAAACTGAAGAGCTTGATAGGCATTGCGTAAATTTAGAAAACATCCACAAGAATAGAGCCAAGGTTGCTAATTTTTACGACAAATCCAATTTAACGAAAAAAGCATTCTTTATTTAAAAATAAAATTCGAATCTATACATACTTCGATAAATTATCTGATCAATTCTCCTTCGTGCGAAGCGACAAGGGTAATTTTGGTAGAAAATGTAAAGTTATGGAGCGCTTTCTTTCGCATATCTAAACTGCATCATTATTTATGCCTTCAGACGCTGGAGGGAGGCTTTGCGATGAGCGGGAAGATTCGAGACTTGATGTGTATTGAAATTTACTCGGAACTTAATTCGGTAAGTGATATGTTCAATGAGAAAACCATGACGATGATCGAAGCTTCTGACCATTTTGACACTCCCGTCACGAGACGCGATGAAAGAACCATATTCCCGGCTTCGGTAATACATAAAAAAAATGTCCCACATATTAGTCATGCAATGTCAGTGAGTGTTCAGTTGTGTGTTGCCGTAGAAAATTTTACCTACGCCATCCTGATTGATCATTCAAAATTTCTCGCTTGGACGTATTTTACGGCCACCCCCTTCAAATTTACAGAAGCACATTCGATATGTTTTATCGAATTCTTTTCTAAACGAGTGAAGTAACCGAGTGCCGTCTGGGGAATTTTAATGTGACCAAAACTCCTAAAATCATAAATTCCATTAGCAAAGTTTTCACTAAACGTTTGATATGTGATCTCATAAAGTATCGAGGCATGTTTTTAAACTGTTTGGGTATTGAAAGAATAGAAAATCAAGTTACTTAACATTTTTTAGTATACGTCACGTCGCTAACGTGGGCTGCCGCCGACAGTATTGCAGTGGGGGTACGACCCTTTTGCGACCATCTGCAAGATACGGACGTAAAATGGATTCAACTTTTTGTCTTCGCTTTGCGTTCGTATCGTAGACAGAAGCTACTCTTGCACGACGATCCGGATACCTGGAATGATTTGATTGGCGATTCGCCTGACTTGGAGAGGAGAACTAAATTCTATAGTAGATGCTCCAGAGGTGAACCGATAGACGAATTGACCAATGTGACCAGCGGAGTCGATTCTATTGCGATTCTAAACGGAGCTGGCATCGGATTCGATGGAGCCAGCTATCCCGCTCTCCATCCATGCTATCCGAACGCTTTTCGGCTTATTCTCGCGAATAAACGCACGCGAAGCCGCATCGCGCGACACAGACTTAGTGAAAGAGTGACCGGAATTGACGCTTCACTAGCTGAGGCGATACCGATAGCCGCAGGAGAAAAACGCTGTTTTAGCCCTACTACAAAAAGCCACCGTTCTCCCAATTTTATCGTAATCGGTCGAGAAAAATTGCTTCGCCTCAAGGTTCCTTCGAGCCGTTTGAGATGTAAGTTGTGTAAATCTAGCACGACTAATAAAGCCTTACGCGTTTCTGATACATTAGCCGTCTCCGCTTGTAAACTATGCATGAACCATTTATTCGGGCTTTTGAAATCTGGACACAATAACGAAGGTCTTCAATCTTTTGAGAGGGGTTTTGGTGAAAAATGGTACAACTGTCCCCAGTCTCCCCCAATTTCTATTATAAGTAATTATACCAACTTGATAGAAAGTATATTAAAGGATGAAGGGTCCATCTGGTTCCTGCCCTACGCTTCTCTATATTTCCATATCTCGGGCATAACACTTTCGCAGTGCTGGGCGGACAGCTTAGTTTGATAATTGGAAAAGACAACTCGGTAAAAATCTAAAAATCGTGTTGCAGCTCTTCAGTTTGTTGATGCAGATCAGGCGAGCCTAGTGTGAAGCTAAGGAGGGGAAGATGAGGATGATACCGTTATCTCGAATGCGAGGGGAGGACGGGCTAGCCCTGACCATCTCGCCCAATGCGACACGAGATCGCGAAAATGGGCAATTTCGTCTCTCGTCTCTGGAAATTAGCTGAATCGACCCTCTGGCCCACTCTACGAGCCCTTTGCCGTTTGTCCTTTTGTTTAAATTTAGAAATTGTTTAAAATGTTTAGTTGAATTTCGGAATTATATCGTTTAGAGCTGACGTTCAGGTTGTTTGTACCGGAGTGCGTTTTTTTTTACGGCCTGATGGTATATGCACATTGCACAGCTTTTTACCCCCGTTCGGCGACGCAAGCAGCTTGGGCCTTTACGCAAGCCGTCGGGACAGTGAACCTGGATGCCAAGGGCCTCACCCAACGATTTTTTTTTCAATAACCGCCTGCTATTCGCAAGTTACTATGGAGACATGTCCACTGAATATCTGCTGACGTTTACTTTCTCCGATCGTTTCGACGAATTGGCTTTTCAGCTCGATTTTCTGGACGAACATGGAGAATGCAATTAATTGGGGTAAGTTGTAATCATCATGATTCTATAAAAGTATAGTCTTCTTACTCCTAACTTACTGATGAAGTGACGACGCGGGGATGCTTCAAGCTTAGCCGTAGTTCGGGCTCTCTCTTTTTCTCTCTCAGTCAGTGGTGTAACTAGACAAGCCCCGGAGCCCCCTCCCCGCAAAAAATATCTGCCCCCACCCACGACCCGTGCCCATTATGGCCCTACTAGGCCCGGCCGCATAAATCTAAACCAGTATACGGATAAATAGACATTTTTTTTCTCACTCTTTCAACCGTCAGACTGCATATGTTCATCTCTCTCGCACGGTCATACCCCGCTACCCCGCATCGCCGTCCCTTCCTACCTGCTGACCACCACCACCGCACCGTTCTTCATTCGCATCATCCTTCGTTGTCTGGTTTCACTTGGTTTTTTGCTCTCTAACGCACAAATTAACTATAATATTACTTTCAAATATAAAAATACGATTTGCTGCAATTTTAGAAGTTCGGACATACTTTGTATGCAATGAACCTCAATTATCTGAGAAGACTATCAAATCGATCGGTTTACTATAGTTTGCAACTGAATAATTCTCCATTCTTCATAGGATGGCAGGTGGTGGATACGCTATGGGCCTGTAAAACGTATCACAGGACGTTACACCGAAATGGCCCATTGTTCAAAGAGAGGAACACAAAATTCCCAGTGTGCCGTTTTACGTCACGTCTTCCTTCTCTCAATACCTTCCGGTTAGGTATGATCAAATACTGGATATTTGTTAAAAATATCTTCACAGTTATGTATATTAATCAGAATATTGCAGGAATAAAAATACAAGAAAAAAGAAGGTGTCGTTGGGGATATTTTCAAAACAGGTGGAGAGTAACATGCCTGGGAAAAAGATTTACTTCTCCTTCGCCAATTCGCAGGCTGCAAGCAAATGCAATGTCCAGCATAGAATTACTGGTCACTGTAGGGCGACAACGGTTTTTGGCTTTCGCTCGGTGCGGAGTGTTCTTTCGCTGGACTGATTATTGTGCAAACGAGAACAATAAACCCGATTCATCCGATTTCTTCGGATCTGATTCGGTTTCGCTTGGTTTCTCGGTCTTGCATGCATAATATAAAAAGAACACTGCAGTACTGAAAATACAAAAAATAAAAAACAGGTCAAAATGGATGTTATCGAAACAGGGCGAGTTGGTTTTTTTTTGGTCTAGAATCTATAAATGCCTTCGTGCAGAAGTGTGTGGTTCTGCGGACTATCAAATAAAGTGGAGCAATGTGTTAGGTCCGAAGAACATTGTGGATAGTACGAAAAGGGTTACTTGTGAGTTGCGAACTACGTTGGATAAGAAACACGGCGGGTCTCTCTCAGAAAAATGTGACAGTTAGCGCGATTACATTGTTCGGGATGGGAAGTGTGGCTTTATTTACTGCCGACAGCTAAAAGGTAAGGAGTACATCCTCCGCAAGACATATGTGTGCCATCTCAATTATCGAAATAAAACATGCCGGCGGTTTTGGTTTTCACTCGGTGTGCAGTGCGCTTCCACTACGCGCACTTGGCTGATAAGTGCGGAAATGCGAACAATGACCCCGATTCATCCGATTTGGTTTCACTACGTTTTTTGCTCTCGATCGCATGAATTAATTATAAAATTACTTTCAGAGTTAAAAAAAAAAAAGATTTGCTGCGATTTTAGAAGTTTGGACATACTTTTCATGCAATGAACCTATATTACCTAAGAAGACTATCAAATCGCTCGGTTTGCTGAAGTCTGCAACTGAATAATTCTTCTTACGATGGCAGAAGCTGGATACGCTTTGGGCCTGTAAAACGTATCTCAGGACATTACACCAAAATGGCCCATTGTTCATTGAAAGGAAAGGAAATTTCCAAGTGTGCCGTTTTACGTCACGTCTTCCTTCTCTCAATGCCTTCCCGTTTGATTTGATAAAATATAAGATATTTATTAGAAATATCTTCACAGGTGTATAAATGAATCAGAGTATTGCAGGATTATACATACAAAAAAAGAGTCGTTGTAGATATTTTCGAATCAGGCGGAGAGTAACATGCCTGGGAATTGGATTTACCTCTTTTTCGCCAATTCACAGGCTGCAAGCCGATGCAACGTCCAGTAGGGAATTACTTGGAGACAGCAGTTTTTAGGTTTCGCTCGAAATGCGAACAATAACCCCGATTCATCCGATTTGGTTTCATTCGGTTTTCTGCTCTCGAACGCATAGATTAATTATAACATTACTTTCAGAAAAAAAATTTTACTGTAATTTTAGTAGTTGGGACATACTTTTTATGCAATGAACCCATATTATCTAAGAAGAGTATCAAATCGCTCCGTTTGCTTAGGTCTGCAACTGAATAATTCTTCATAGGATGGCAGGTGCTGGATACGCTATTGGCCTTTAAAACGTATCACAAGACATTATACACCAAAATGACCCATTGTTCATTGAAAGGAAAACAAGTTTCCAAATGTGCCGTTGTACGTCATGTCTTCCTTTTTTCAATGCCTTCCCGTTTGATTTGATCTAATACTAGATATTTGTTAGAAATATTTTCACAGTTGTATAAATGAATCAGAATATTGCAGAAAGATTAATACAAGAAATAAAAAATAAATGAAAAGGTGTTGTTGCGGATATTTTCGCTCGGTGCGGGATCTTCTTTTGCTGGACTGATTATTGCGCAGACGAGAAAAATAATCCCGATTCATCCGATTTCTTCGGCTCTGATTCGGGTTCGTTCAGTTTTCTCGGTCTTGAATGCATATTATAAAAAGAACATTGCAGCAATGAAAATACAAACAATAAAAAAACAGGTCAATATGAATATTTTCGAAACGGGTGGAGTTGGTTTTTCGGTCTAGAATGTATAAGTATATGAATCAGAATATTGCAGAAAGCAAGGCTGCAAGCTAATGCAGCGTTACAGGAGCAGGCTTCAGGAGAGCGTTTCAAAGAAAAACATGCATTGAGGATAAAAAATATGGAAGCAGAACATCGGCTGAGGGTAAAATGGATGCTCGTTGAACATGACATAAAGATGACGCAGTTAGACCCTTCCTACAAGATCACCCAAATAAAAGCAATCCTGTACTTGCGTTCAAAGTTCCCAAATGATTGTACTGATTATTTTCCCCATTTAGACATCAGTTTTCATTCAATATTCTGCCGCTCAGTCACAAACAAATCTCCACCTACACCCCCATTCTTTACTTGCGATTAAAGTTCCAAAGTGTTCTTATTAATAGTTCCACTTAGTCATCAGTTTCTGTTCAATACCGTTCAGTTACACCCTGTACGACTTAGTATTCGTAACATCTTTTACACGCCGCACTTTCTGTAACACTAGACTGCCTCCAGGATCCCGGGGGCATATCTGCAGGCCCGGCATTTCCGGATCTTGCAGCGTAAACAAGAAAGATTGACTCAACGAACCGGAGGAGCCCCAGTCGGAGCCCGATTCACAGGGACCTGCCATTCCACCATTCTAGGACTCCTAGGTGCCGGTCGAATGGTCTGAGGCGCAGTTCAGTTACACCCTCAATGAATTAGTTTTCTGAACATCCTATACACGCCGCACTTTCGATGCTACAGATTCCGGACTGCCTCAAGGGTCCCGGGGGCATAAACGAAAACCGAGACAGGCTAACGTACGCTTAGTTTTTAACCCTAGCGAGGAGTACGACAAGTCAGAAAAAGACCTGCTATCCTTGCCTACTACCCTGTTCTATCCGTGCTCTCTGAGATGCGTTCCGTACCTGCTTTTCATTCCCGTCATTTGGCCCTACTTTTTTTTCCTTTCCCTTCTTCTCCCTCCCCCTCTCACCATCATGCCTTTTTGTCAGTCAGATTGGCAGCACCACTCTTTGAATATCGACGCCTGATCTCAAAGAATATATGCGGTCAGCAACCTTCAATGCAATGCCCAAGGTTTGCCTGAGGTTCGCTGACAGGATTATATAGATGCAGTTATGATTGTTTATTTTCCGGATAGATATTTTTTTTGATTCGGGAATGTCAAAAAGGAAAAGAAGCCACAGTTTTGTTGCCGGATTTCGTAATCCTACCCAGATATTTGACAGAAAAATTGGGTAAAGGCGAATATTATTTTGCACTATTTGGATAGGGGTTTCAGGTCAAAACATGCCACTTTCTTCAGTCAGAACGTCGACGGAAAAACAATATTTTCACTTGAAAATGAAGCAGTGAGTGAAAAACAGAAACAGTGAGTGAAACATCAAGGACAAAACATAGGATTTCATTGATAAAACTGTCATAGCAAATAACAATGCGCGATGTTTAGAACATTTTGTTGAAGCGTTTACTTACTTTCAGGCACGTGTAGTGGCATCGGGTGCAATCTGGCAACGTCTACTTTTGTTCATTTAAAAGCATGAAAAATATCGATCTCTAGAATTGATCTAACCTTGAATTGATATTTTGAATCGAATTAAATGGGTGAAATATAGCGTTGCTAGATTGCATGCGACGCGACACTCTGGGTACGTGGAATCTGTTGGTGCAATAAAATCTGCGCAAACCGTTTGTTTAGATGCATGGGTTTGCAGTTGAAAATTCGGATCCTTTTTCTTACGGGAAACCACGTGAGAGTGAGTGAGACGGACCATTTTATAGATCCAATTTTGTTTTCTACACGTCATACTAAAACAGCTCAAGAGTTGCATTATTTTCATCGAAGAACAGGCACTAGGTTTTTTCTCCTTTCTTGAGCGTTGCAGACTTACCTTCAGAGCATCTTGTTAGGTCATCAATCTCAAATAACTTTGTTCAACTCCATTTGAAATCAGAATCATGTTCAAAGATAATTTTCTGCAAGGCTCCCGAATCATTTTTTTCTTGCATTTTTAGATAGGGGGGGGGGGGGGGGGGGGATAATTGGATGTGTATACACACAGTCTGACTATTTTGATGTATTATTGACATTTTCGGCAAGTTTTCCGCTGAAGTTTAAACTCTTGTCAAATTCCAATTCCTGTTATTTTTGTTTCATTGACTCATATAAATTAGGGTGACAAATAAATTAAATAGATGAATGAAGTCGATGAAAGGTTCAGGGTGCAGGCAACAGAGGTGAGGGGAAGAGGAGAAGTAAATGAATGGACTCGAACCAGAAAGGTTTTCAAGCTTGATGGATGAGGAGAAGGGGTAGAGAATGAAAATCAGAAAGGTTTAGGCGTGATAGGTGGGGGGTATGGGGAGAGAGAGAAGGCGCGAACCGCAGAAAGGACGGATTGAACAGGGTAGAAGACGAGCGTAGCAGGTCTTTTACTGACTTAGGTCGCCGCTCGCAAGGGAAAAATATTAAGCGTCCGTCAGCCTGTCTCGGTTTTCGTTTATGCGGCCGGTTTGGATTTGCGCCGGGAAATCGCCTCCCAACTTCGCAATTCATCATCGATCAACATTTTCCGATCCACGACCGATATCCGCGGATCTGTCAGTTCAGTCATTCAGTGTATCCACCCCGCGGAGAGTATCCGCCCTGCAACGAGTATGAATGCAATCTTAGCCCCTCTTCATCATCAGATATTGACATAAGCTTACCAGGGTCACCGAAAGAGAGACTCACCGAATCCAACGTGGATGAACCCTGCACCGTGTGTCCATCCTGCGACGTGTATGAATGCATTCTTAGCCCCTCTCCATCGGATACTGACATAAGCTTACCGAAAGAGTTATTTGCTTTTTAAAAAATGGAAGGAGTAATGGAGCAGCTAAAAGCGGGAGAATGGGTCAATGATCGAATAATTAATAGCTATTGCGAGTTGCTGCAAAAGAGAGCGGACTCTGCCGCCTCTTTTCCCAGGGTAAAAATGTTCGACTGTTTCATACTATCAGGTCTATTGACCCATAGCCTAGACATCGTTTCGAGAAGATTCAGGAAAATTAAATTAGATCAGGTAGCTTCTTTTATTTTTCCACTTTTCATAAAAAGCCGTTTACACTGGACAACAGCTCTCGCGGATTTATCGAGTCATTGTTTCATTTTTTTTTTACAGTTTGTTTGGCGGCGAATCCGTCAGTGACGTTCTGTCCGACTTAAGACGATTATTGTAGCATGTGCTGCCGAGTAGCTACAGCGTAGAATCATGGAACGAGTACGCGGCCCAATTCTGACGACTGCGGCCCGTTTGCTGTTTTTCATCGAGGCTATCTCGCGGCGAGCGAGAATCTTGTAGCCGGCCGGTTTGGATTTGCGCCGGGAAATCGCCTCCCAACTTGAAAATTCATCATCGATCAACATTTTCCGATCCACGGCCGACATCCGCGGATCTGTCAGTTCAGTCATTCAGTGTATCCACCCCGCGGAGAGTATCCGCCCTGCAACGAGTATGAATGCATTCTTAGCCCCTCTTCATCATCAGAAATTGACATAAGCTTACAAGGGTCACCGAAAGAGAGACTCACCGAATCCAACGTGGATGAACCCTGCACCGTGTGTCCATCCTGAGACGTGTATGAATGCATTCTTAACCCCTCTCCATCGGATACTGACATAAGCTTACCGAAAGAGTTATTTGCTTTTTAAAAAATGGAAGGAGTAATGGAGCAGCTAAAAGCGGGAGAATGGGTCAATGATCGAATAATTAATAGCTATTGCGAGTTGCTGCAAAAGAGAGCGGACTCTGCCGCCTCTTTTCCCAGGGTAAAAATGTTCGACTGTTTCATACTATCAGGTCTATTGACCCATAGCCTAGACATCGTTTCGAGAAGATTCAGGAAAATTAAATTAGATCAGGTAGCTTCTTTCATTTTTCCACTTTTCATAAAAAGCCGTTTACACTGGACAACAGCTCTCGCGGATTTATCGAGTCATTGTTTCATTTTTTTTTACAGTTTGTTTGGCGGCGAATCCGTCAGTGACGTTCTGTCCGACTTAAGACGATTATTGTAGCATGTGCTGCCGAGTAGCTACAGCGTAGAATCATGGAACGAGTACGCGGCCCAATTCTGACGACTGCGGCCCGTTTGCTGTTTTTCATCGAGGCTATCTCGCGGCGAGCGAGAATCTTGTAGCCGGCCGGTTTGGATTTGCGCCGGGAAATCGCCTCCCAACTTGAAAATTCATCATCGATCAACATTTTCCGATCCACGGCCGACATCCGCGGATCTGTCAGTTCAGTCATTCAGTGTATCCACCCCGCGGAGAGTATCCGCCCTGCAACGAGTATGAATGCATTCTTAGCCCCTCTTCATCATCAGAAATTGACATAAGCTTACAAGGGTCACCGAAAGAGAGACTCACCGAATCCAACGTGGATGAACCCTGCACCGTGTGTCCATCCTGAGACGTGTATGAATGCATTCTTAACCCCTCTCCATCGGATACTGACATAAGCTTACCGAAAGAGTTATTTGCTTTTTAAAAAATGGAAGGAGTAATGGAGCAGCTAAAAGCGGGAGAATGGGTCAATGATCGAATAATTAATAGCTATTGCGAGTTGCTGCAAAAGAGAGCGGACTCTGCCGCCTCTTTTCCCAGGGTAAAAATGTTCGACTGTTTCATACTATCAGGTCTATTGACCCATAGCCTAGACATCGTTTCGAGAAGATTCAGGAAAATTAAATTAGATCAGGTAGCTTCTTTCATTTTTCCACTTTTTTATAAAAAGCCGTTTACACTGGACAACAGCTCTCGCGGATTTATCGAGTCATTGTTTCATTTTTTTTGACAGTATGTTTGGCGGCGAATCCGTCAGTGACGTTCTGTCCGACTTAAGACGATTATTGTAGCATGTGCTGCCGAGTAGCTACAGCGTAGAATCATGGAACGAGTACGCGGCCCAATTCTGACGACTGCGGCCCGTTTGCTGTTTTTCATCGAGGCTATCTCGCGGCGAGCGAGAATCTTGTAGCCGGCCGGTTTGGATTTGCGCCGGGAAATCGCCTCCCAACTTGAAAATTCATCATCGATCAACATTTTCCGATCCACGGCCGACATCCGCGGATCTGTCAGTTCAGTCATTCAGTGTATCCACCCCGCGGAGAGTATCCGCCCTGCAACGAGTATGAATGCATTCTTAGCCCCTCTTCATCATCAGATATTGACATAAGCTTACCAGGGTCACCGAAAGAGAGACTCACCGAATCCAACGTGGATGAACCCTGCACCGTGTGTCCATCCTGCGACGTGTATGAATGCATTCTTAACCCCTCTCCATCGGATACTGACATAAGCTTACCGAAAGAGTTATTTGCTTTTTAAAAAATGGAAGGAGTAATGGAGCAGCTAAAAGCGGGAGAATGGGTCAATGATCGAATAATTAATAGCTATTGCGAGTTGCTGCAAAAGAGAGCGGACTCTGCCGCCTCTTTTCCCAGGGTAAAAATGTTCGACTGTTTCATACTATCAGGTCTATTGACCCATAGCCTAGACATCGTTTCGAGAAGATTCAGGAAAATTAAATTAGATCAGGTAGCTTCTTTTATTTTTCCACTTTTCATAAAAAGCCGTTTACACTGGACCACAGCTCTCGCGGATTTATCGAGTCATTGTTTCATTTTTTTGACAGTTTGTTTGGCGGCGAATCCGTCAGTGACGTTCTGTCCGTCTGAAGACGATTATTGTTGCATGTGCTGGACCGATGATAAACACTTGCTGGACAGATCATCGCAATGTCCATTGTGCAAAATGGACCGGCATTTTAATTTTTAAGCGAATCCTTGTATTAAGCAATATTGAGAGGTGAAATAGTGATAGGATCTAGGAGCCTAATTGGCAAGGCGTCAGTGTTGGAAGAATTAGACCTCATAATTAACGTTAAAGATCTCAGTGAGCTGAGAAGTGTGGTTTTGGGAAAGGCCTGTGAAGAAGCAGGCCTAACCTCCTTTCCTGCGAACTTCAAACACAAAAATCTTCTGATTGAGCTTAAGTCAGATTTTTTCTCATTTTCATGCATTCATTGTTTACCTACTTTCATTAACTGAGGATGAATTACCTTGCAAAAAATCTTTGGTAGTTGGGAAATATTGGCATTCATACAATGCTTATCAATAGTTTATATTTTTAGTAAGTCTTGCTCTGATCATCGGGTGCTTTTACTTATGGAATGCTGTCAATACTTAATGCTTGAATTTTAGCCAATGAATGAAGCTGTTATTTAAATTGATCCATGAACTCCACCTGTTAGAGCTCCTGAAAAAGTTTGGAGACGTGATAAATGGTGATACATTTCATTCGCTATTTTACTTGCGTTCATTTGAGATATGATTTTTTGAAAATAGGCCTTTTAACTGTGATCTCTGATCAAAAAATGGTTTCAATTGATTTACTTCAAAATTCTCAAGTGTATGCTGTTTTCAACTGTGAATCGGAAAATGAGGCCAGTCATTTGTAGATTTTGAGTTGGGGGAGGTGGGGGGGGGAGAACTTGTTGGTCCTCCTTAAAATAACTGAATTAATGTTTCACAAGGGGAGGTCATGAGGTGGCCCCTTCATTTTTTACCTATTTTTGGGAGAAGGTATCCTAGGAGTAGGGGAAACACCTCCCAAAATATTTCGATCCAATGGGCCTTTGAAATGCCATAAAAGTTGATTTAAAGTTATAGTGCGACGCCTATGTACCAAAAGTTCCGACCTTTGTTCTCAACTGGCGCTGTGGCCGAACGCTAGCGTACTCGCTCAGCCCATGGGAGGTCCTGAGTTCGAATCTTCGTGCAACCCATATAGCTTCTTGAAAGTAACTGTCAATGTTTTTTCTTCTCCCTCTCTCCTACTGTAATCATTACAGAAAACATTTCAAGAAACATTTTTTACGGAAACAGACAGCATTAGAGTGATTGGGCTAGGAAAATAGTGTTGAAGAGAGAAATCTTCAAAGAATTTAAAAATTGTATAGAGCATAAAGACAAAGAGAGTAAACAAGTTAAAAAAAAAAATGAAAAAGAAATCGAAAAAGGAAAAAAGACGAAAAAACTAAAAACAAACCTGATGAGTTGATTTTTATTTTGTTTTTTTTTTTCTTTTCGGGTTTTTTTTTGTTTTTTGTTTTTTTTTCTTTACTTTTTCTAACTTGTTTACTCTCTTTGTCTCTATGTTCCATACAATTTTTAAATTCATTATTGATTTCGCTCTTCCAACAGTGCCTAGCAGTCTTGTTTTGCATTAAAATGCAACCAGAGACGAAAATATGATCTAAAATAACTAATAAATTTTAAGGTGTTGATTTTACAACAGGCTTGATGTGTATTTTCAATGAACAAATCACACGCGTCCCACCCGTTACAAAAACCTGTCCCACCCGTAACGCTACATTGCCGTTTAATTAGATTGATTTAACAGATCCATTGAAAAGGAATTCAACAAAAACCATCATCAAAAAGTCAACAGATAGTGACTGCTTTCATGAAACAATCTGGCAACTCTGAACACGGGTCTGAATGTTGTTGTTTTCACTGATGAAAAACAACAGGACTCGGCGAGATGAGAACGAGGATTTATTTCACGTTTTCTTAGACCTCATGATTTCCAATATGCACTGATGTCAAAATTGGAATAAAACTTACGCGTTGTGACGTGAGAAAACGAATGTTCCGTTCAAAAGTATGAGCATTTTCGCCAAAATTACATCTCCGGGACTGAGATACCTAGGAAAAAAAAAAACCCAAGACATCATTGTTCTCAGCTCAATGAGTTTTTTTTTTTTTTTTTTTTTTTTTTTTTTTTTTTTTTTTTTTTTTAGTAAAAAGGAAACCCCTGAAAATCAATATACCTCGTTTCATAAATAGACAAGAGAAGGATGCAGAAACAAAGTCCGAAGAAGAAGATGATAAAAATGGATTTATTCTTACGATGGACTATGTAAACAATGGGTTGATAGTTTCCGATCTATTGAGTAGCTATAAACCGGTATGAAAAAAAGTCCTATTCTGACGCTCGACACGTAAACTTATACTCGTACTTACAAACACGTAAATTATACGGCAAATTGGAGCTTTAGCTACTGGCGGCTAACATTTTCACGGGATGAGACCAAAGGGATAGCTAATGAGACAATCTGCCGGTAAGTAAAACGTGTTGAACCTAAATCTGCCGATATACAATCAACAATTATCCGAAATGAGGTCTCATTATGTGGTCATAGACGTTAAGCAACGGAATGACGCGAGTCAACACTTCACACTCATTCTTCATTTTTGTTTCTAAGAGCTTCCTAAAACGGAGTATACTGAATAAATCAAACAAATCGCTTGCATCTGACTAAAATAGCGACGAGAGGAAAAGATAGTAAATAAAAAAGAATCAGTAGTTGCGTGCTCGACGGTGACGGTGATTTAGGATTTAGATCAGTGCCGTAGCGTGCAATTTGGCAACGTTATAATGTGTCCCTTTAAACCCATGAAAATTATCGAACTATTGGGTGTTCGGTGAACACCTTTCCATTTGACTTTTTACATTGGTTTAAATTGACACAATACAACGTTGCCAAATAGCACGCTACGCCACTGATTTAGATACTTTAGATCGAGTTGGAAATAAGCGAGTGCAGCGTGCCCTACGCATGATCAGGATCTAACGGCAAATAGACAAAAAGAAAAAGGACAAGAAAGTACAAAATTCATCGAGACAAAAAGGGGCTCTCAAAAGAACCCATACCTACCGGCGTAAAGTATTTGACTTTAATCATTCTTCGAAACAACGACAAGATTCCGTGCATTCTTTTTATTGTTTTAACAGTGGATGGAGCTAAGATTGGAGAAAAAAATATGAAAACAATAAAAAAAGAAAAAAAAAGAACATCCTTTTTTTCATAAAAATTTTTAATTGCATCGTTAAAATTGTGAAGTTTTACTTCGTGTTTGTAAATTGGTATTGCTGGATCACGTTGAAAATTTATCTCAAAATTGATTCTTAAAAAGTGAAATACTTGAAAAAATTAAAAACCATTATGTTAACACCACATCGAAGTAAATTAGAGAGTCGATGGATAATTGATGGTAGATACTTATGTTCTGGTCTTTCTCGAGTAAGGCTGTTTAATTTCATAACTTGCGATGCGATGAGCAGGCACCAATGTATGCCCGAATTCAGAGAATGGATGGACTGGAATCTGGATAAGATACAACATTGCCAAATTGCCTACTTCATCAATAGGTACGTTAGTAACGAATTTAATTGCATTTTCCGGCAGTATTTCGTGGTTTTACTTTCCCAAAAAATTCCTAAATTTCCTTTAAAAAATTATAAATGAAGAAAAATAAATACATAAAAAAAAAAAATTAGGGGGTTCAAAAACCAAGGGTTAGGAAAGTCTTTGTTTGTACGCAGCTGTTTACTTAAGAACACTTTGGATCATTCTTTTTTTGTTATTTCCAACGACGTATTACAGATAGAGGTTGGTTTTTGAACGTTTAGAGTTAGCATACCCCTCCTTCTAAGGAGATTGGGGTTTCTCATCCCCTCTAAAATGTTCTTGGTAAAAAATGATTAAAAATGACACAAATCGCACCACTCTCTAAACTAGCCACGTATTGTATTAATCTGTCCTTCAATCAGTGGCGTAACAAGAAGATAGCGAAGCAGCAACTTCGGGAGGCGCAATTAGATCGCGGAAAATCGATTAATTATAAACGAACTACTGAGAAAAAAGAAAGAAAAGCGAAGGAAAAGAGGCAAAGCATTGTATTAACACAATTTCTTCTAGTTTTTACCAAAAGACACAGTCCGAGGAAAGAGGAGGTCCAAGGTGCTCTCGAAATCAACTGGTGGGTATAGGAGGACAAACATACAAACATGGTCAGCTCTCAAACATATTTTTAAAACGTTTGATAAAATTCACGGACTACTTAGTTTTGCAAGATCTCTGATTGGGCGGGGAAAGGGCCCAAGAGAGGGCGGAGACGTGACTGCGAGTGGAAGAACAGAGAAAACTAACTCGTCTTTCAAATTGTATCTATTTAAAACGAAAGCAACTCTACCTCGATACCATCATCCAGACAGCCATGGTTCCAGTACATACCTCCAACTTACAATGTCGTTGAGTTTCATAATGAAAATGGGGAACCGTCAGTGTCCGTAATACCTAGAAGCTGGATGTTTAGTAACACTAAGTATTATTGGCTGGATGTCAAAACTGACTGGAGAAGACCAGGAAGGACTGAAGATGGTTCATGGGCCAAGGAGGGAAGGTAAGTGGTACGAGAGAAGAGCCGGCGGTAAAATGAAGGGGGCTCAAAGCGCCTACTCGCGTTGGGGGGAGGGGCAAATTTGCCTCGCGGGGGAGCGCATCCTTTCCGCGGTACGCCACAGCATCAATTTCGCTTGCTGTCGTGGCTCACTCCAAAAAGCATGGCAGCAGAGCTCCTTTGGCTAGATCATGACGAACCAAAATCAACGCAGTTCAAAAATAGGCTACATGAAAAGTGAATAAAAAATGGCGAAAACGCAAACCATAGCTGAGATAATTTGGCCAGTGCCCTCATTCTTGATAGCTGCGTAGCTCTCTGCAAACGCTAGCGCTCTCTTTGTTAGATCGCGTAACAATCGTAAATCAACGCAGTTCCCTTCCAACTCAGACATCAGTTCGTCCTGTTACTGTGCCTTAACTCTGATCGATAGCCGTGAAAGATACATTCAAGCGGGTAAGGCGAATGCTCCTCGAAAAAAGTGACAACCAGTTGACGAGGAAGAGTCCATTTATACACGTTACAATACATATCAGTTGAGCTTTGGGTTGGTGGTCGCTGTATACTCGGAAAATGGAGAAAGGTAACGAAGGCGACTTGCCGAATGCCTAGATATTGCTTGGGAGTGTGCTCTATGCTATCGTTTGTGAGGGAAGTCAGAACAAAAAACAAGGAGGGTGCATTGGAACATAGTGAAAATCTGCCTGGCTCTTGAGGGCTCAACCATCGCTTATTCTCAGCTGACCGTCGTTTTTCTTAAAATCAGAGCTGAGGAGAAGGCCTCATACTTTGCACTACATTAAGATGAAAAAACTACTTTTTGGAAAAGTAGTAAGAAAAAGCATTTTCAACTGATGTTTTAGCCCCCTTCAGATAAAAATTATGGAGAATATGGTCCCTGCCGCTAACAATCCAATATACAGGGTGTAAAAAAAAGGAGCAGCTTCGAATAACTCGAGTTTGGGTTCGAATTGCAAAAAAACGCTTAAACACAGGTTCCATTATTTTGAGGGGGACATCTTTTAGGGGGGTTGCCACATTCCAGGCCCTCCCAGGGGGGCGGATCCGGGGGTCTCCGCCTCCCTAAATCACATTTCTCTCATGGCGACCCCTAATTTTTATTACATAACTTTAAAGAACATCAAATTCTAAGCATTTTGAAGCAAACCGCAGGTCAATATCAAGTTTCGTGTTCGAGACATCGAAATTCAAAGTTCGATCTTGACCCATTTTCAAAAATGCATAACTCTTATTAAAAAAGTCGGAATTTAAAAAACTATTAGCTTAAAATGCTCTACAAAACAAGTTCTTTTCAAAAAAAATACAACTGCCTAGGAAACCTGATTTTTACGCTCCACAGTTTTTTTATTCAAAATTTTCGAAAATGTTGAATCGGCGATATTCTTTTAGAACGGCCAGAATTGACAATGTTGGCTTGAAACTTGTTGGCTGAGTCCAATGAGCGATGCAAAGCTCTCAAAAGTCCCCAAAACCCCATTAAAGCCCGAGACAGAGGTGTTTCCTGACTCTGAATTAGCAGTGTTCTCAATACTGAATTTAATCATTTTAATGCCAAAATTGTCGATTCTGGCCGTTCTAAAAGAATATCGCCGATTCAAAATTTTCGAGAATTTTGATTAAAAAAAAACTGTGGAGCCTAAAAATCAGGTTTCCTAGACAGGTTAGACATTTTTTTCTGAAAAGAACTTGTTTTGTAGAGCATTTTAAGCTAATAGTTTTTTAAATGTCGACTTTTTTAATAAGAATTATGCATTTTTGAAAATGGGTAAAGATCGAACTTTGAAATTCGATATCTCGAACACGAAAAACGATATTGACCAGCGGTTTGCTTCAAAATACTTAGAAATTGCTGTTCTTTAAAGTTATGTAATACAAATTAGGGGTCGCCATTAGAGAAATGTGATTTAGGGAGGCGGAGACCCCCGGATCCGCCCCCCTGGGAGGGCCTGGAAAGTAGCAACCCTCTTAAAAGAATATGCCCCTCCCCCTCAAATTAATGGAACCTGTATTTAAGCGTTTTTTGAAATTCGAACCCAAACTCGAGTTATTCGGAGCTGCTCCTTTTTTTTACACCCTGTATCTGAGTCCTGAGTCAATGAACGAGAGGGGAAACCAAACCTGGCATCAACGCTTTGAGCAGCAGTCAACAGGGTGGCGAAGCTATGGATCGTAAATTTAAACACCTGAGAGAACGAGCTCCAATAACGGACAGAGGCTGGGAGAGGGATGAGGGGTAGTACATCCAGAACAATGCGGTCGTAAAGCGGTCACAAATGATCGAATAAATCAAATCCCGATGGTCGTGGTCACAGCGAGGCATAATTGCCACATCAGGGGAAAAAACGTTAAAAAAGCCAGGATGCAGTCTGTCTCTCTCCGTCTCTCTCTCTTTCCCTCTCTCTCTCCCTGTCTCTCTCTCTCTCTCTCTCCCTCTCGCTCTCTCTCCCTTTCGCTCTCTCTCCCTCTCGCTCTCTCTCCCTCTCGCTCTCTCTCCCTCTCGCTCTCACTCCCTCTCTCTCTCTCTCTCCCGCTCTCTCTCCCTCTCCCCCCCCCCTCTCTCTCTCTCTCTCTCTCTCTCTCTCTCTCTCTCTCTCTCTCTCTCTCTCTCTCTCTCTCTTTTTTTGCTGGTTAAGTGTAAGAAAGGGTCTTGAGCCCTAACTTTGCCTTCCTTAGTTTTAAAATCTTTATTTTTGTCTAATTATTGAATAAAAAACCGTATCATCATCATCTCCGCTCATATGAATACGTGCTTTAGAAAAGAACGGAGATAGGGGCAAAAAATCAACGTCAAGGGATGACTCTCTCTATTATCTTTCTCTAACAAATGGTAACAAATGAGTTCAAATGCCCGGAGAGAGAAAGACAATTTTCTGTGTTCTCCCGTGACGACTGGCAACCATGTAGTGAGAGGTATCTTGATCTCGCTCAAGCTATGAACTGAGTCGGTAGAGAAATGCAAGATGCAGGATTGCTTTTACACCAAACTGTAAGTGACCAGCTCCGAATCAACAATTTTATCCGAAGGCTCTTTCTTTGTATTTGTTCAAGATGACTAATAAAGAGTGACAATCAATCATGAAATTGAGACCTTCAGAAGATACTGACATTGAGGGGGCAAGGATTGTAGACTAAATGCAGTAGTGCAGTTCTAAGACACAGACTGATTGCAGGGTCCATTACTTTGGTTTCAGCTATCTTGAAATGCTAAGGAATTTCCGAGGCTGATTTTTCATGTCAAAATCCTGGCGTTCGAAACTTCTGTGGCTACCTGATTGTAATCCACTGATAGAAGTCCCTGTTTTAACTTTCCCTTCGTTTTTCTTAGTATTTTTTCAACGAACACCAGATTCTGCGCCGACTTGCACAGTAAAGCTGGTAGGTATTACGTGAGAATCACATGATTACAACAATTTTTCGTCGTGTAACGCGGCTACTGGTTAGCGAAACGGTGAGTCCACGAACTTCAGGCATGATACTATCTTTCATTAAATAGTCTCTTTAAAAAACGAAACATCGACTCCTCAATTTACTGACGTTTAACCTGAAACATTATGTATGAAAGGATACAAAATATCTATTTCGATGAAGCACACCCAAGCATACAGAAGTATAACAGGGTGTTCTTAAAATCTCCTATATTTTTTTTTTTTTTTTTCTCCTTGACATAAAAAGTTGCAATTTGGATCGTTCTTCTTGGAAGCGATAAGTCAGTCACCATCGAGAACAAAAGGTTCATCATTACAAACACCTGCGCATTTGATGCGATTATGCAGTGATTAGCATGCGTATTTAGTGAGAGTGGCCGCTATTAAAAGTTCGTAAAATATCAAGACGACGAAGAATTACTGTGGAAGATTGTAGCCCAAATTTAGGAATTTTTCTTCCCCCTGAACATCCAACGTAAAAATACTCGACGAGACAAATTATGAAAGGTTTATAATTGTGAACGCTTTTCCAAAAACATTAATGTACATTCATCAACATTGATGTCTCAAACCACAAGGGGAGGGGGTGGGAGCTTATCTGAAAGAAAAGGGGGAGGAAGTTCGCACCCATGCTTATCGGGGGGAAAACGCATTTTAACCTCTAAAATGAGGGGTTAAATAGACAATTTATGTCTATGGCACACTTTATGCATCCGATACCCAAGTTTTCAAGGCTTCAAAAATGTCTTGCAAGTATGACTATCGTTAGTTCAAAAGCAAACGTGGCCTCACTAACTTGAAAATTAATGATTTATGGGGTAGGATATTTTCTTTTACACTGAAAGTTTCTTAAACCGTCAGCTAGATCAAGCGCTTTAGTTTCTACGAGTACAAGGAGGTGGTGGGTAGGCAGAGTTAGGTCCCAATTCAATTCCACTTGCAATTTTTTTTTTTTTAAATCTTGAAAAATGTCTAAAAATGGGGCAGGCAGATTGAGCATTTGACTCATTCTTAAAAATGACATCCCGTATGGAATGGTATACTAAAAGCGGGAATTAAAAATTCCGATCGTTTTATAGTTATTAGGGCCTTTGATTTGTTTCGTTTGTTATTTCTTTGAAGATCAATATCATAAGACCAAGTTAAGAGAGAAATCAAGTATTTTTCTTCATCTCGAGTCTATCTCATTTCACACATATTTAAACGGGTCAAATTCCTCATTTCAATTTTTCCGTAAGGTTCATCAATTCCAAGTATTTTGAAACCCCGTTTGGTTTAAACGTGAACTTTACAGCGTTTCGATAAAAAATGTTGTCACTCCCTGGCAAGTAGTTTAGTTGAAACTTTTAAGCCTTTCTTATTAATATTCCTCAAGACGCAGGTATTCCAGGGGGGTGATCACCTTTTAAGGGGGAAGAAGGAGTCTGCATTAATAATTTAGGGGTGACCATTGGTGAGCAAATTGAGACGCGTCTTTTGAGACTTGTTTCGTCGTT
This sequence comes from Trialeurodes vaporariorum, assembly GCA_011764245.1. Lineage (NCBI taxonomy): Eukaryota > Metazoa > Arthropoda > Insecta > Hemiptera > Aleyrodidae > Trialeurodes > Trialeurodes vaporariorum. Next base: position 28,943,240 of record VMOF01000220.1, read on the forward strand.
CTATGATTAAGTTGGGGGCTGGTTTCCTTGAAGTTGGGGGCTGGTTCCCCAACTTTAACAATTTGAACCCGCAAATTTGTTCTTTGCATTTAGAGAGAAAACCTTGTGTGAGCAAAAAAAAATCAAAGGATGAGCATTGGCGAGCAAATTGTGAGCAGTTTATTGGTGGGTTCAAAATCGATTTTGGAGAAAGTCAGGGGGCTTACTTCACAGGCATCAGGATACGCAGCAATGCAAGCACACTAGACAACCGATAGCCGAACTTTCGCCTTCAATTTCACGGCAAGCAACTATTACGGCATCCGAAGTCGGAAAAGGTAATCCTCCGAGATGAAGGCGAATGATGATTCGCAGTCTCTTCAAACATGCTTAAGATGCGGTTGCCTTGCTGCGATGCAGAACCTTGATCTAGTTCTTTTCACCAGTTTAACAGTTGACATTCAATGATTACCACCATTATATTTGATCCATTTTTATCTTCTTTTTTTCATTTTTGTCTATGTCCATTTTTAAACTTGCATCACATATTTAAGATATCATTTCCAGGCAAATTTTCAATCAAAAATCCAATGCATTAACAACACATGATACCGACAACTTAGGACAAAACTTCCAAGAAGCTGTTTATACAGGGTTTTCTAAAAGTCCGATAACACCCGAATAACTTTTGAACGGTTGCAAATAAAGAGTGATTAAGACGTTGCCGGACTTACGGTGCACGGTTGAAAAGAATGCACCTTGTATACCTCAAAAATATGAAGGAACGGTCAATTAATTTAAAAAGAACCTTGTAATACCCGCATTTTGAAGAAAACTAAATGAAAAAGGCTAAAACGTTTCAACTAAACTATGGCATACCGAGAAATAACAACATTTTTTAGCGAAACACTGTAAAATTCATGTTTAAACCAGACGGATTTTCAAAATACTTGTAATTGATGAACCTTACGGAAAAATTGAAATGAGGAATTTGGCCCGTTTAAATATGTGCATGTGGAATGAGATGGACTCGAGACGAAGGAAAATACTTGAAATCTCTCATAACTTGGTCTTATGAGCAGGGCTGCCGTTTTGCGTATAATCAATGCTATTTTTCTACTCACCGATGACTCCACCGGTTGAAAAAAGATTACACGGTTCAGTTTAGAGTCTGACTGTAATGCACGAAAATACTGTGATCTATAATCTTTCCTTAATCGATGGAAACTCCGTTGATTAATTAAAATATCCGCAAGTTTTTTAAAGTCATCGGCGACTCCACCGGTTGAGAAAAGATTAAAGATGCGAGTATTTTAGTTTATTACAGCCATGCACTGAACTGAACTGTGTAATCTTTTCTCAACCGGTGGAATCATCGGTGAATTGAAAAATAGCATTGATTATACGCTAAACGGCAGCCCTGCTTATGAGATTGATCTCAACGACCCAAAGAACAACTCAAAGACCCTGATAACTATAAAACGCTTGGAGTTATTAATCCCCTCTTTAAATCATTCATTTCCAAGTTAGTGAGGCCAGGGATACTCTTGAAGTCATAAGGTAAACACCCCGGTAGCCGGCACCCCTTAAATTTGCACCAGTACCCGGCACCTATTTTTCACACAGTAAAAAATGTTAGTTTAGAGGGTAATTTTGGTGTTTTGCGTATTTTTTTCGGATTTTTCCTACTTCAGGTCTCAGAAAAAACCACACAAAACACCAGTATTACCATAAAACTAATATTTTTCAAGTTGTAAAAAATGGGTGCCGGGTACTGGTGCAAATTTTAGGGGTGCCGGCTACTGGGGTGTTTACCTTACTTGCAAAACATTTTTGAAGCGTTGAAAACTAAAGCACAGAAAGAGCCATACACATAAATTGTCCATGTAACCGCGTGTTTTGGAGGTTAAAATGAGTTTTTCCCCCCGAGAAGCATGGGTTAGAAAATACACCCCCCCCCCCGTGGTTTGAAACATCTACGTTAATGAATGTCCATTAATGTTTTTGGAAAAGCGTCCACAATTATGAACGAAATTCCATAATTTGTCTCGTCGAGTATTTTTTCGTTGTAGGTTCATGAATAACTTTGGAAAGAAATCATAAACTCGGTATGACTATGCTCTTCGGGTTGTCTTATGCCTTTCACAAAAATTTTTGTCATTGACACATTTGTATACAGGGGGTGGACCGAAAGTCCCGGAGCGGCTCCATAATTTTTGAACAGACTCAGATAAAAAACCAAACTTGGGGGATGATAATAACTTAACTATCTTTGGAAGAGGGTTAAAATTTAGGGGTCTCCAGTTTCAGAGAGATAACCAACTCAAGACTTGCAAAAGGCACCTCTTGTCTTGTGTTACTTCATTTGAAAGAACATACAATTGTAGGACTTCTAGCGCAAACCGAATGTCAAAGCTTGATTTGGAACTGTTTCCGAAAAATGTCTACTCCTGATTGAAATGTAAAAATTTGGAAAACTAGGAGTCGAAAATACTCAAACAAGCAAGCACTTTTCAGAAAAAATACGGTTTTAACACAAATTTAGTCAAAGATAGGATTTAGCGCCCACAAAAATGTTTAACATTTTGGCCCCTCGATGAGAGGGGGAGTGAGCTTTCTCAAAAGCTCTGTATGACGACCCCTATCGTGAGATACATAGAGGAGAAGAGCATTGAGTGAGCCAATGGAAAACTCTCCTCAACCGAATCAACGATGTAATCACTTAGACGAAAATGTTACGATTTAAGTATAAGCATATTTTTTAATGCATCGAGTTAAACTTATTCATCAAAATGCACATGGCACAACTTTGATTTTACGAAATGCGCCTGAATCAGTGGCGTAGCGTGCAATTCAGCAACGTTTCAATTTGTCCATTTAAACTCATGAAAAAGATCGAACTGTCAGATGTTCGGTAAACACCTTCGCATTCGACCTTTTACATGGGTTTAAATGGACACAGTACAGCGTTGCCAAATTGCACGCTACGCCACTGGCCTGAATGGTGACGATGATTGATCGTGACTCATCGAAAGACAAAATTTATTCCAAGAGCTTGTTCAGTCCCGCGCTGGATGGCAAGACCTCTTTTTCTTTAGTCAAATAATTCGTCTCTACTTGCCATTACTAGACATTAATATCGAAAAATTGTGAAGACCATTAAAAAATGGTCCCTGCATAATGCAACAGTGTATTGTTTGTCAACATGCATTGGATACTAGCTTCGAAGCATAGTTGGGCACATTATATTTTTCGATTACATAGTTGGTCGATTACTTTTCAAAAGTAACCGCGGTGGATTTTAGAGGTGGTAATCAGACGAGTCCGTTTTTGTTGAGCCAGAGTTGACTGGAAAGACAATATTTCATGAAAACTTGGAACGTTGGTTTCATTGAAATCAGTATGTCTGACCACGAAAACTCAACTCGATTACTTTTTAAAATAATTCATTACCATTTGCCCAACTTTGTCTTCCAGTAGTAATAAGAGGTTCATTCCTCCAATCTTCAGCTCAGAATTTCCAGGTGCCAAAACCTCCTTATAATGGCATAAGAAAATGGAATGTGAAGAAAATGAATTCGCAAATGACCGGGAAAATTGCAGATGAAACAGTAAAGAAAACCTCTCGAGTTAATTTAAAATTGATTATCCTACAAATATTTATTTTTTCCTAGGTTCTTCACGAATAAATTAACACGTAAAATTAAAACAAAAAAAGTACATCCTAAATCTACTTACAATTTATACAAACTTTGGACTTTGGGAGAAGGATGAGAGGTTCTTTCACAGAAAGACTTTGACGATCGCGGGAAAGAGTCTAAACGATATATTACAATACCCTATGCGGTTTTGGACGCCGTCGAAGCGGCTGCCCTCTTGTGGATGTACGAGTAGGGCGTCGCGTAGCTGTACACAGGTGCGTGGGCAACGGAGACCGCAGGCGCATGGGCAACCACTGGTGCGTGATATACTGGCTTGACGATCGGAACGGCGATTTTGGCTGCCGTCTTCTCGACCACGGCGTTGAAACCGTTGATCTTATCGGCTACATATTTGACGGTCCTCACTGAACCGTCGGGCTCGGCTAAACTGTAGTGACCCTCGACGACTCCATTGGTCAGCGATTCGGACGCAGTTTTGTGATCTCCCGTCTCGGGACTGCTCACACCGTAGCTGAAACTGTAAGATGGGTTAGGGTCGATCTCCTCGTGGACGACGGGTACGACAGTTTTGACAGCAGGAATAGCTGCGGAGTAGGAAACAGGGACGGCTGCTGGGGCATAGCTGTAGCTAACTTTGGGTGCTGCGTATGCGACAGCTGCTGGGGCAGCGTAGGCGGCAGGAGCAGCGTAGGCAGCAGGGGCGGCATAGGCGGCAGGGGCGGCGTAGGCGGCAGGGGCAGCATAGGCAGCGGGGGCAGCGTAGGCAGCATAAGAGGCAGGGGCGGCGTAACTGTAGCTTGGAGCTACCACTGGAGCTGAGACGACCTTGGGTGCGGCGGAGTAAGCAATGATAGGAGCTGCAGTCGGCGCTGCTCCATAAGCGTAGGTTGAGGTGACGTAGGCTGGTGTCACGCCATACGCAACGGCCGCCAAAGCGGAGATCAGAACCAGCTGTGAAACAAAAAATGTTCAAAGTTAGATTGGAATCAATAGCATGCATTCCACGTTAAAGACTATAGAAATGTACATCCTTAAAAAGTACCATGACTTGTAATGACTAGCAAATAAGGCATAATGATGAGAAAATGTTTTAAGTATCTCCTCAAATATCGGTATTTCCAGGAGTTCACGGTTAGTTACAAAAGAAAGCAAGTACTAAACGAATGAATAATTCAATGTTTATCACAGCTTACAGAGGATGTTAAAAAAATCTACAGTAATTACTATGGATGAGTTAATTTCATAAATCGGCTAAGTCTAAGATGGGAAGATTTTCAAAGATGGCAATTTTGATCCCTCCTTCTCAATACAGCATGAAAGATTTTGAAGGCAAGCTTGAGAGAACTCTGATAACATCGACATTTTCTGTCTGCCGATTTTTTTTTTTTTTTTTTTTTTTTTCAAACAGTGAAAATGGGAATTTTTTCCGCGCGAGTATATGAGTGGTCAAAAATTAACTCTCACCATTCGATGACGTGGATTTCGATATCGACCCGCCATCGAAAATTCGGATTTTCCAAAATCCAAAAACCGTCAGTAAACAATATATCCTAATTAAAAAAGTTACAGGAAAGAATACAGCTATCGCGTCAAAGTAACTAAACAAAAGCTAGTTGATAGTTTTTATTCAATTATTTCAGAAATGTTGGTTTCAGCAATATTCCTCGCAACTATTCTCTCCAATTTTAATCGAGTTCGCCCTGAAAACTATTTCGTTCCAAAATGTCGAAGTCACAAATTTCAAATCTGACTTTGCTGATATTTGAGATGCTAAGTCATGAGATAGTTGTGAGTTGCAAAGAAAATAACTTAATCTAAAGTCGTAACGAATTTAAGAAACTGGAGGACCAATGTGTTGCGGAACAGTTCAAGCGGTTGATTTTCTTTACACTGAAACTTTTTAACGGTGGTTTACTTTGTATGAAAATCGGTTGAAATTTTACTTTCACCCTTAAAAACTAGACTGAAAGGAATTAAATTGATTCCTACATACTCTGTTAAGGGTAAAATAGAAACTTGGTGAGTCAGGTAGAAACGCACTAAATTACAATGTGGCACACACTGAACCTTTGAGTTCCAGCTGTAGCACTCACAGGGGTTTTGTCCAACTAGACCATCTACCAGGAAGAAGACATATCGAGAATCGACTGACTATGAACTTTATCTGTTTAAAAGTCAAACGAGAGACGGTTACAAATACGAAAAAATGGATTAAATTTCGGCCCATACACCCATAACTCGTGAAAATTACCCGAAATTTACTACTCAACAACCTATGGGATTTATTATTTAAAAAATTGTACTGTAAATTAATTTAAAAAAAAAAAAAAAAAATAGATTCCTGAGGATTTTGAGGAGTCACTTTCGACTAATTTTCACAAGTCATGGCACTTTGGGCCGAAATTTTATCCATTGCATCGTATGAGTAACCGTTTCGAATTATTGGGCTTTCGAAGAGACAGCATTCAAAGTCTTGGCTATGCTTCTTCCTGGTGGAGGGTTAAATCAGATAGAGCCCCAGGAAGTTCATAAGATAGAACTCAAAGGTTTGGTGCGTGCTACATTTCAATATTTCACCATGTTGAAATGAGGCGGCTAAACCCTCCGTATATTCAGTGATAGTTCCTAAATTGAACAGATATGATTCACCTCGAAATGAAAGTTAATACTATTTTTTTGGTACAGTCGGTTGGAATGAACCTTGAAATCGATCGAACAAGGTCAGCACAAAATGACCCAAAGAAAATTGAAAACCAAGTCAACAATTACTAATGACTGAAAAGACCGGTCGATTCATCTATCTAATAGCCATGCAAAAAATTCAATTTGTGCTCCTCTGTTTTCATTAGTGAGAATCATCTGCGCGCAAGCTGAATAAAGGATTGTAATGAATAAATGAGCTTTGCTACAGCTAGTTGAAATGTATACTTTGGTATATATAGAACAAACAAAAAACAAAAAACAAAAAAGGGGTTCATCAGGACTTGAGAGTGCACGCTATTCATCTCACAGCAGTTGTATTTACTCATAGTTAAGTTTTAGGTTCCTTTTCCCTCATTTCAACTCCATCTTCCAATATTTTCAGGCTATCACAAGTAAACTCCCAGACTATTTTTCAAGCTCATTATTCTGCCTTTAACAAACTATAGAATTTTTACTCTATTTTACTAAATTTTTCCTCCTAGTTAGGTCTAGAACCTAAGAAATGTTGAATCATTAATTTATTTTATTTTCTCCACTTCTTTAATTTTGTTTAAACTGAAATGTTCTTGAGAGCGTTCTCAGAGAAAAGCCGTTTCTTTGTCATCGTTAGTTTTCATGCATACTTTGTTTTAACCATTGAACTGTTTATTATAACTACGGGGCTGTTACACACTTTTGCTGTAAGCGATTTACGGGTCAATACAGGTGCAAAAACCTGCAGAATTAACGATGGTAACACTGAAAACTCACAAAATTCACTCCGAAACTCATTAAATGCATTTAGATGCGCTAACATGATGATGGCGTATGGCACTAATAGTGGGAGATTGAGAGATTACAATCTACATTTCATCATTTTAATTCTCTATGCGGACAAGTAAGATTCACAGAGTCATGCGACACATGTGTAGTGATCCACATCCAATTAGTGTAGGTACCGTGACACATGATGACACCCATGTCAAAGGAAAATCTTCTCTTATTGGTCACTTCTTGATGGAGTGAAAATATTATTAGATGGGAATCTCCCATTAACTATTACTGCCCTACGCCACCATTACACTCCCGCAAATAAATGCGTTTATTGAGTTTCGGTGTGGATTTTGGAAGTTTTTGGTGCTGCCATCGTTATTTTAGGAGGTTTTAACACCAGAATCGACTATAAATCGATCAGAGCAAAAGTGTCCAACTGCCCCATTGAACTTCAAATTTTCTGTTGCCTATTCCACTCCCCCATTATATCTTCAACTGTACACACTCTTTGCGTTAATGGTGCATCTCCGAATAAAAATATATCAAATAGTACTCCTAACGTACATATACATAACGTATAAAGGTGGTTGCTTATTACCGAGAACTAAAACTGAAATTGAAACCTTACCTTGACAAACATCACGGCTACAAGCGGCGAAACAAGAGTAAATCCAAAGTTACACGCACTGTAAACTTCACTAATAAAAATTGCATCGATTTGGATTAAGTTGCGCTTATATACTGCAATTTTAAATCAGGGGCGAAGGCACTCGGAATAAAGGCAAGACGAGTCCAGGATTATTGTAACACGATCTAAATCACGTACGTCGTGTACACACGCATAAACGCACACACCGTACAAAGACGCACAAACTGGGCCCAATGCGCGCAAGCCCATCGCATACATCGCAGAACTATAGACGACTCTTCAACGCGACAAACACAGTGGGTAAAGTGCGATGAGCAATGCTATTTGGTCAAGGCATGGAGAAAAAACCAGGTATTCGGTTAAGTTTCCACGATTTCTTGTACAACTAAAGTTATCACGTCATGTATTTCGATAATATAACATGTTTACACCAAATATTTAAAATAAAATCGTAGTTTCTTAATTTGACAACTGTGGAATCATGAGTGAATTTTAACGCGTTTACAAACCTGTGCCCATGGAAACAGAGCTGAGGTTTTCTACATTTCTTTCTACACATTTCACAGCATTTGCACTAGTCTACCTTCCTCAATTGAATTTTGACGCATCGCGTGATCTTAGGCTTTAATGTTGTTCTGAGCAATCTGTTTTCAGAATTTTAAATCTTCAACGTGTCTATTAGCAGCAGTTTTAGTTTGTTAAGTTTTTAAGCAGTTTCGTGTTTTTCTTTTTTTTCTCTCACTCTCTTTTTTGGGTGATAAATATATTTTGTCGCAGCCAACTTCTTGTCTAAGCGTCATTTATTAATTTTTCCTATGAGTCCCTGTTGACCGGACATATCTCCTGGATTTTAGAATCAAGTTTTGCAGCATGACCATAGAATCCTCTGAAAATCAAATTATTGACACCTACAAATTAATGTTTTTTTTTCACCCCAAAGACAGCTTTCACCCAAACAGGGTATTCAAAAAGTCCAGGAACGTCCCTGTAACTTCTAAAAGATTCGCTTTATAAGAAAGCAAAATTTTGAACCTGGTCTAGTAACGTCATGATGCACTTTTGGGCATGATTAAGATTTTTGGAAGGCCGTTAAGGGGGACCCCGGACCCTCCCCCAAAAATCGAATAATACAATTAGAGACACCTCTTTGTTTATTAAATGATTCAAAAGGGCGTAAAATTCTAAGACTTTTTGCAGTCGATATCGCTTTTTGTGTTCGATACATTGAAGTTTAAAGCTCGATTTAGATAAATTTTCAAAAATAAAGGAAATTACTCTAGAATGCCCTAGAAGCTTTCGGTAAAAAATATTCTAGTAATCAAGCACTTTAAATCAAAAACAAGCTTGTCTCCAAAAAGTGGTCCGAAATTTATATTCAGGCTCCCCAAAAGTTTTCAATTTTTTTCAAAATTCTTGATCCACTATATTTCACAGAAAATACACGGAAAAAAAAGATTAGTGAAAATAACCATACGTATACCTGATTTTGGCACCTGCTAGATGTTATGGTAAACTTGACCAGAAGTATGGTGCATTTACCGATACTTTGAGGAAAATCGACATGCAATCAGGTAACATCACCTAGTACCTAGTCAAAACATAGTATACACTTCTGGTTAACATTACCATAACATCTAGTAGGTGCCAAAATCAGATATCCGTATGGTTATTTTCACCGTACCGTGTAGAAAAACTATCCAGAAAAGGACCGAAAAATGATTCACAAGTAACACTAATACTTTTTGGATGAAAAAGAGACCAAATCCATCGAATCAATGGTCTGTTAGAATCAATTAAGTGCGATCATAGTACAGAGGGGCAAACCCCTATTTTCAAGAGGTCAAGCACCCCTCCTCTTTCCTCCGCCCCCATAAAAACTTTAAATCGTGTATAAAACCCTTTTCTGGCTTTTTGTAGGGCCCTTTTCTGTGGAAGGGAAATCATGAATTTTGTCAAATTGTTAATTTTAGAAAAGCCCAAAAATCAATTTTGAGTCACTTTTTGGAGACTGGCATATGCAAGGTTATAACGTAAACTTAAAACTATTACGAAGGTCGTATTTATAGTATTAAAGTTATTACAGTATTTTGAAACGGAATTCTGACATTTTTCACCAGTGTTCTGACGTTTTTCCAAGTGTGGTCTTTTTGAACAAAATAACTACAAATTCTTTCCTGAAACTTTTCATTCGAATATTGCCATTTTCGCACGTGAAAATTTCTCTGTGTGTAAAGAAAGCCATAATCATGAAAGGTGTACAAGCGGGTTAGGAGGCAAAGGCAGGGGGAACGAGGTAGAAAACAGTGGCGTAGCGTGCAATTTGGCAACGTTGCAGTTTGTCCATTTGAACCCATGAAAAAGATCGAACTATTGGGTGTTCAGCGAACACCTTCGCATTGGACCTTTTACGTGGGTTTAAGTGAACACGATACAGCGTTGCCAAATTGCACGCTACACCACTCGTAGAAAATGTCAATCTTGCCCAGTGTGCGACGTTGAAAGAACGCAACGACAGAATTGCGGTGGGAAAATACCAAATAAGTGTCGCCTCGGCTCCATCAACAGCAATATCAAAACAAAGACGTAGGAGCTTCGAGACGCTTGTAATTAGACGCGGTCTAGGTTAACGCGGCTATCAATTAATTGTCCGTTGACCATAAACGCCGATTAACGATTGCTAACCGTCAAAATTGACTACCACTCGCAAAGACTACTTATGAACCTTTGACGCACCAGGTTATTTATTGGGATAGCGTAGCCCCGTGTGACGTTCAAAAAAACGCGATACTGAAGTAAATAATTATTGACTTCATATGCTTCATCAAAAAAGAAGTAATTTCAGTTGTGTTGTGCTTTTGAGGGGGGGGGGGGCTGACAGCAGACATGGTCGAAGAACATGTTCTCTAGCTACTAGAGTGTTTAACAAGCTACCTGAGGGGCTGAAGAGAAACAGGAATATCCAGACTTTCTTAAAAGAGTTTACGGGGGAAGGCACTTTGCTCTCTAGATGAACTGTAGATTATTGTATGGTTTTTGTGTATACTTAAAGGAGTATACACAGGAACTTTATTGTTATCTTTAAATGTTTAAATCTTTAGGTCTCCTATATTATTTATCAGAATAATACAATCAGAACGGAAACTCAGTCGGATTTTGAAGCAAATTCATTTTGCGTCCGTCATGTTGGGATATAGGATGTTTACATCTGGATTCGCGCTCGAAAAAAAAAATATAAGACATGATCCGCGAAATTTTCATTCTGAAATGCCAATAGAAGAAAAGTGAGGCCGGAAACTTAATGTTTCTTTCCAGAATTTACAGAAATAAATGAGTTTCAACACAAATCACACACGTCCGCCATGTTGGGATATAGGACCACAGTGTTGCCTATTGGTGCTGTTAAATTCCAAATTTGCTTCCATTGGCTCTTGTGAGAGTTTCCGTTCTGATTGTATTATTCTGTGATTATACTATCAAAACTTTTGTTAACTTGACGCGCATCACGACAGTGTACTGTTTCTACAGGTTGTAACAGATGCATCCCCCCCCCCGTCTAACTTTTGAACGAGTTGAGATAAAAAAAAGTTGCGTTTTCGACCATGCTTCATAACTTTAGATGAACTTTAGTTTTTGGGGGTCAACCCCCCCCCCCCAGGGGGGCTATTTCAAAAATTTCAAATGGCAACCCCTATCTAGTGATACATCATTTGAAAGGGCATAAAATTCTAAGACTTTCGGCACAAACTAGAGGTCGATATCGTTTTTCGTTTCCGATACATCGAAGTTCAAAGTTCGATTTTGACCCATTTTAAAAAATCAGAACTCCCATTTAAAAAGTCGGAATTGGAAAAACTAGAGGTCTAAAATACTCTAAAAAACAAGTACATTTCTGAAAAAATTACGATTTTGCCATACATTTAGTCCAAATTTCGTTTTAGAGCCCCCCAACAGTGTTCTAAAAAATTGCCCCTCAGGGGGGCTATCTCAAAAGTACCGAGCCTATCGAGTGATACAAAGAAATTTAACAAAGCTCGTTCTTTGCAAAATTTGTCCTTTACCTGCTCGCCTAGAAAGACTCGACAGTATTAAGATTGCAAATTGTTGGCTAAAGGACTTTGTTCTAACCGACAAAGGAGATTTTAGTATCGTTGACACCTTCACGCCATTTTTGAATCCTACTATCCTCCAATCCAATCTCGACTTTTTTGAGTTTTACTGCTGGCATTGAGGGGAGGACAAAATCCATTTAAATGCTCTGGGGCTGTTTGCTTTAAAAATTCTCTAATGAGAAATTTAAAGCAGTATCAACCTCTTGCCAATGCTTTCCAGATTATCAACGATCGTACCCACACTACAAAATTGACTCTTCAAAAATGTTCCTTTCCAGGACTGATGAAAAGTATTATTGTGGACTTATGTAAATGTATTTATCTAACTTCACTGAAACGCTCTCAACGGCTCCTGGATTGAGACGCTACCATCATAAACATACTGCTGTTATTCCTTTTTGCGACAAAACATTTTTTAGTGTAACTGTGTGGTACTCATTTTTATTTTATTTTAATAAAGATATTTAGAAGTATTTTTAAAAGTGGTGCGTTTCATGTCATGAAATGTATTAAGCAAATTTATAACTCTTTCGACCATGACATTAAGATTTATACGAATTAAAATCTCCTGCAACATTTAAACCAACGATACCTTCCACTTTCTTTAAAAAAAATGTAATTTTGTGAAAAATGTACCAGTATCACCATTTAGAGATCTATTGACGCAGCAAAGTGCAAAGTTTCCATTTAAAATTTCTACAATGCACACAGAGAGCTCAAGGTGTTTTTCCCAAAGTATTCATCATAATTTGTTTTTCTTCGACAATTGTAACTTTCGCGATACCAAGAAACCAGTCTATCTCAAAGAATGAAATTTTATCAGGAGAGGCAATTAAAGCGAGTATTGGGAGTACCACCTATTATATCAGCGAATCCAACAGTTGTTAAAAAGGACGCGACGGGACACTTGCCCAAATTGCCTTAGATTTTGCTGAAGAAATAATGTGTGGTGACGTTCCGCTTTTTCAGAGGATGTGAGAGGTGAGAAAAACCAAAGGATCTTGAGTTCTGAGGATGTGTCGTCCTAAAACGTCGCCCTTTTGGGTTTCTTCACAATTCAAGTTTCGATTGAATTCGGCGAAAACAATTTAAATCATATGAAAAAAGACGAAATCGGAGAGATTGGTACAACTGACCATTTAATCCTCCACGTTAAAGCACTCTTATACGAAAAATTCAATACCTCGCACGCGCATTTAATCAGGTCCACCATGCAAATTCTTGCAAGAATTGTGATGGGGATGAAGTAATCAAAAAAAGGTTTATTGACTTTCTCAAACTGTTTAATTTAAATAAAGTGATGCCCTCCAAAAGTCGTAAAAACAACCCGCAGCGAATGGAATCAAGCGGAAAGAAAAGAAATGGTTAACTGGATGCCAGCCGCTGGATCGCTGGGCAGCGGATGGGGGGGGGGGGGGGGGAAACGGGTATGTACTCTGTGCATTCACGAATTTTGAAAGTGCGGAGAGCGATCTATAATCCGTCTTTTGGATACCAGAAGCGTAAATCGGGCGTATGTCATCGAAAAATAGCGCAAGTGTACGGTGATAACGCGACGAACCGGTAAAACGTTGCCAAATCGTACCGAGAACTGAAAGTGGGGAGGTTGGCGCAGAGGTAAGACCGAAATTGTAATGAATAACTGTCGCATTTAACTTGTTTATAAAAATATTCATGGAGGAATAGACAATTTAAGCAGTCTAAATTTCAAGAGTTCTTCTCTTGAGTGTCGAGAATGGTTCTTTAAAAGATCATCCCAGAAAAGCTGGATATCGTCGGAAACTTCTTGAATTTCAATCCGGTCCATTTCAAATTCCCGGCATCATCTGGCAACGTTTTACTGGTTCGTCGTGTTGTCTGTTGTCACCGAACACTTGCGCTATTTTTCGATAAATTCCATCAATATGTCTCTTCTGGCAACCAAAAAACGGATTACAGATCGCACTCCGCACTTTCAAAATATGCAAATGCATGGAGTACTGCACGCGGAACTATCCATTTTCTGGCGGGCGAAAATTCAGACAACATGCACTGAAATACTGATTTCTCAAAATGTAATGATCCAATGGACATCCGACTCTGCACAGCTCATCTCTAGTGTGTATCAGATAATACTCTATCGTTGATTACAGAAACGTTGACTATATTTTGTATAGAGGCCTTGTATCCTTACTTTCCGAAATACCCTCGTATAAAACGAAAGTACTATATCACTATCGAATGAAGTCTTGCTCACTCAACGCGATTATTTCTCGTGAATTATCAGAACGATCGGTTGAATCAATAATAACTCTGGTTATTACAAAGTGGTGAAAATTATTGAGGGTTTCAATAATTCCAAAATTTTCAAATTATCTTTTCAGACAATTTTCGGCAAGAATTTTTTTTCAGCGTGTTTCTGTGGGAAATGCGCACTTGGAGACAAATACACGCACCCTATCTAGAATTAACTTTCAATTAAATACACGTAGCTACGCAACTAATTAGATACCTCTCAGAGAAAAGCTTACATTACACCAACATGACAGAACAACACAGTAGAACAGTATAACACAACACAACACAGCGTAGAGCGAACACTACACACGCAATGCAACACTACTTTCCGAGAGAAATTCACAAGTTGACGCAGCACGTTGAGCAACGAGCGTACGTGCTGACTCGAGGGAAAACTCACAAATAATGAAAAAAGAAATCAGAAGGAGTCAAGTCGTGAAGGGATCCACCAGTTCGTCGTAGCCAATCGAAAGGCTTAATGGACTGCTCTAACGGCAGGACTGACGGGAGATGGTTACCAAAATAAACTGGGAGCAGTTAAAAGAAGCAACAAAGGGTCGACCGTCACCGTGCAGGCGAGCACTTCGGTGTCTATCTTTTCCGCTCTCTTTCGGCGATTTTATCATTTCCGCCTACTCTCGACAGTTATCATTTCCGCCCACTTTCATTTAAGCCCTGTGATTTATTTACACTATGTGGCAACGCTGTAAGAAGTGCGAGAAATTAAATAGAGAATGAAACTACATGGAAAAAGAGGCACTCACCGAATGTACAGAGAAACCGTTCGTCAATAATTTAAAGTTCGTCCGGATCTTCATTTTCCAGCTCTGCAGAATTTTCTTCCGCAGGTTGTGAGCGGAGGGGATAAGTGTCTTGTGACTTATTAGGTAAGAACAATGACGCAACATGTATACAATATCCATTTTTGAATACATGAATGATATAATTTTGTAAGAAATGTTTCGGGGCGAAATTGAAAGTACCATCTGCCAAAATAGTACAGTCTTGATTTTTGACCAAAAATTCGATACTGGAATGAAAAGTTACCAAAAAAATTTTTTTTTTGCACATCCACATAGATATTTGGATCTTTGTCATCTCGTTTTGGAAGCACTTTCTTGTCCCATATTTCTCCTTTCTTATTCCTTCCTTCCTTTCTCTGCACCCCCCCCCTTTTCCGCGACAAGTATAAAGGAGAAACTGTAAAGTGGAAAAGAGAAGGAGGAAGAGGGTAGAAGGATTACTGAGTCGCTTTAGTTAGAAGTCGGTCAAATATAATGAACTGCGTTGCTTTTATCATGGATGCATCATTAATCGAAAACAAATATCATCAAGATAAGCTATATATTGAGTTTCTCGGCGGATTGCCGATTGCTATCCTGTTTTCCTCCATAAAATTCAAGGAACAACCATGACAACGATTATCGTATAAAAATAAAAACATCGATACTTGTTCATGGCGGTCAATCCGTACACCAAGGGTCTAAATCATCCAGATAGCATTTCATAATGGAGTTTTCTCGGCAAGTTATGGATTTATAGCAGTCTTTCTTCCATAAAAACCCAATAATAATCCGTTCTGATGAATGCATACAGGAAAAATATCCAAAAGAGTTCGCAAAAGTCAAATAAGGAGTCAATTCGTGCTGCTTGGGTATGCTGCTGAAGTGATCAGTCAAAAATTGATCGACGCGGGAAAATTTGGAATTACTATTTTTCAGGCACATTGGCGGAGACAGAAGTTATTTTCTCTCCATTGGCGGAACTGGAAATTTAGCAATCATGCATTGATTCTTTCAATTTGACTGTATGAGAAACAATCGATTCTTGAGAGGGCCATTGTCCCTTTACTATTCGATTGTTTTTCATACATTCAAATGGGAAGAATCCACAGTTGACAGATTTCTGGATCCGGTTTTGCTCTCTCTCTTTTCTCCCACTTGAACAAAAGCAGCTTTAGGAACGGACAGAGATAGGGGCAAAAGTACCCCAAAAGGAGGGGACAGTGATGAGGGGGGGGACGATGGCTCTCTCTGCTATCCTTTGCCGACACATGTGTATAAACGGTACGAGAGAGAGAGAAAATGACAAATTCCTGTATCAGCCTTTATTACGGCAATTATTGGCGGTTTGGGTTAATTGGGTTGTCTGAAGAAAAAAAAAAAAAAAAAAAAACATGCTATAATAGGAATCGGTAGGTAATTTGCCGAGAAATTCGATGAGCCAGCGCAGCGTAATGTTGATGATCATTTGTCTTTCACCCACGATGCATCAGAAATGAATTAAGCGACGAATAAATTATATGGTCGATTATTATTCTTTCCCTCCTGTTTAATAATATTTAAAACATCGAATTTTTGAAGGCTCAACCAAACTCGTCAGTGGCTCATGTCACAACAATGTTTTCCATCCTTTTGATTATACGTGCGACAATCGATTCGGTAGCGAAGAAGTGTTTCATCCACAAGCGCTTGTTCTACACAGATTCAAATGGAGAAAAAACGTAAATAAATTGCTCGAGCCGCCTCTAGATTTCCTTCAGGATCGATTATTTTCCATTGAATTACAAGGAGAGATATTGATACATCACGTTTCATTGACGATACGACCCCTGGTAAAAATGACGAGTATAACCGTTCCAAAAACGACTATAAACATCATAGTTGGCCAACTATGGATTAAAGTTGGCCAACTATAGATTATAGTCGGCAACTATGTTTAAAGTCGTTTTTGGAATGGGTGATTCCGAGTTGGCCCAAAAAGTTCGAGTTGGCCCGAGCCGTTTTTTCACCGCATATACCGAGTTGGCCCCTGTCTGGAAAAACAGCGTTTCCGAGTTGGCCCAAGCGACAAGAAAAATAAATGAATGAGAGAGCACTTGGCAACGTGGCATTTTTCTGACGAGGACAATCAGAGTTGTGTGAATGGAAGACGACAGATAGCGAACTGTTCCCGTTGTAGTGGTAACGCGTACCATGCAGATGCGAATGCACATATTGTTGAGATATTACCAATTTCCAAAAAAAAAAAGTGCATTAGTTATGTTATAATATAAATGTTTTGGTGTGATATCAATTTTTAGACGCGGCGGGCTTTATGCACCCCCAATTTTTTTTTTTTTTTTTTTCATTTTCATTTTCTACTTTTTGACGTGCGGTGAGCAATTACACCCCCTTATTTTTACGGATTTATCATGTTTTTCAAATTTTAAATTTTTCGAAGCTCGAAATTTTTTATAGTGAATACAAGTGATGTTTTATTGTAAATAAATGTTTCGGTGTGATATCAATTTTTTGACGCGGCGGGCTTTATATACACCCCCCAATTTTTTTTAATTCCTTGACGACATTTTCCCGCAGACAATTTATTTATGAAAAATATTTTGTTTTAATTTATAACGGGCGGGGCGGGTGAGATGTACATACTTGTTACGGGCCAAAGGAAGGAGAAAGTCCTTATACATTTCTTTTGCCCTTTATGAAGCAGGGTTTAAGAACTTTCTGTCAACCTAAAGCCCATTGCCATCTGTCTCACCACCTTCGCTCTTACAATCAAACCAATCATAGAGGTAAGTGACGTTGCCAAATTACAACATTTAAATATATTTTTATTTCTTCTATTGTTTTTGGCTTGGACCAACTCGGACGGGTGTTTTTTAAGCCGTGGGGCAACTCGGATTTGGCAATTTGGGCCAACTCGGATGCTCCCTTTGGAATAGTCGTATAGTCGTCATTTTTACCAGGGATGCAATAAATTAAAAAAGAATGAACAATAAATGAACGTAATTCATTATTATAGTTTTGTCCAATTAATTTATTTGAGGATTCAGTCGTTAAGAAAAACATCTACTGCAACAATGGGACTCCCATAGACGGTTTGCACGATAACGAGTAAAAAAGAAAGGGGAAAAAAAACAAAAACAAAAACAAAAAATTAGGAAAGCTTTCACACAGAGCTCCTCAAAGAATGACGAGAATTAAACCGCAGAAACAGCGATAATTGAGAGCACGAAGATTCAATTACCATACGGGAATATCCGATGCCGTCAACTAAAGAGAAATCGAGTTTTCTACGCCTTCAAAAACAAAGGTAGGCATCACTGCGTGATAGACGTGTTCGCTTAGTTATCTAACCGAAGAGGCGAACAGCGTAACGTCTTCTGGAATTGTGGACACAACTTTGAAGTCAAATCTTTAAAATAGTGACAAAGAGATAAGTAAGATCGCTGAAAGTTCAAATTTAAAAAAAAAGGGGAGTGCTTGGAAGGGGGGGGGGGGCTTACATTTGGACAGATTTATACTGAAGAGACCTATTAGTATTCCGACGTTACCATTCAATCTCGACTTTTCAATTCCCTTAAAAACAATCTGTTAAAATTGTTTGATAAATTTCAGGAACAAGACCCAACCCTAACGTACAGGAGGGAAGTTCCTGGACGTTTCAAAAGTTCTATGCACAAGGTCGAATTTCAAAATAATAGACGGTTCTAAATAATGGGTGTGATGTCACGAAAACACTTGGTTCCAAACAAATGCTCCATCTCACTCGTTCTCGTGGGTTTTTCCCATAAGAAACAGGATCCAAATTTTCAAATGCAAATGTGTGCTAGTAAACATCAAGTTCTCTCAGATTTTATTTCACCATCGGATTCCAGGGACCAACCATTTTGAGTGTTGGGTTCGGACTAGTTGCGATGCCTGCTTCCGAACTGCATCAAAGCGCGCTGGTGAGCGGTTGGTGTTAACTCTGCACTAATTAATGGCTCACTCATGCGTTTTGATGCAGTTCGGAAGCAGGCACGGTCACTCGTTAGAACCCGAAACTTAAAATGGCTCAGCTCTATCACTCATCATGTATAATTAGAAAGATCATCTCAGAACTGCTGTCTTTTTTTTCCCTTGAACCCTTCAGTTTGTCATGTGTATTTTCTCACCAAATGTCTCTTACTAGTAAGAAAAATGATTGCTCTTCCCGGGACATTGCATGTACTTATTGCCACCGTAAAATATATAAAAGGAACTACTATTTAGAGTATCGAAAGTTTCCGGGAGCGTCCCTTTGGGGGGGGCGGTGGTTGGCTCAACTTTTCAATTGACAATCCCTACCTTATGATTAAGCGTTTAAAAGAGCGCTTAAAATTGAAGATCTTGATGCAAACTGATCTCATTTCTCATGTTTGATTTATTGAAGGTCAAAGTTCGACCAGTCTTCAAGAAATCAAAACCCTCTTTTGAAAAGTTTAAATTTAAAAAGCTAGGGCTCTAATGTGCATAGTATACATTACTCCGGAAAGGAAACTCTTTTCAAAAAAATCTGATTTTGACCTAACTTTCGTCAAAACTTGGATCTAGGGCCCCAACTGTTAGCAAAAATTTTATCCCTTGGGGGGTTTTTTTTTGTTTATTTGTTTTTTTTTTTTTTTTTTTTTAATTTCGAGCCTCGAGGCCCCTGTTGAGTGATTGCTCTAAACGACACACAAAACTTAGCATCTTTTCGCAAACTGTTGGTCGATATCACCTTTCAACTTTGAGATATCGAATGTCTAAGTTGATTTTATCACCTATTCTGAAAGTTTGATGTCTCGAATGTGAAAAATGATCTCGACCTTCAGTTTTCGTCAAAATGCTACATTTTTTGTGCCCTTCTGACGGATCTATCTCTCAATAGGGTGATACATCGAAATTTTGGAGATGGACTCCTGACGGGTCATTTTTAAACAACTTGAGGGGGTGGGGAGGAGGGGGTCTAAAACCAAGTTTTGACTGAAGCTTTGCTTCAGCTTTTGCTGCAAAAAATAGGTTTTCATTAGAGGCCCTACAACAAGAGAGTAGCTACATTTCTCCAAGGAAGAAAAAGCAGGCTCAGCTGACTCATGGAGCGAAGTTGAGGCAAAATGTAAATGGCCGACATCCAGTTGATGTACTACCCGCCATTTGCTTTTTGTTTCAGCTTCACTTTGGCTTTATGTAAGCCTAAATCTGAGAGCCAATCAGCATTAGACATAGGAATGTTGCAACTCTCTTGTTATAGGGACTCTTGTCTTCATACGCAGAATCAAGAGACGGCTGGTAATAAAATTGCATTTTTACTCATTTTAACCGGCATCATTTCAAAGCAGTGAAAGATGTAGACTTGCAGTTTGCGTCACAAGTTTTACATTCATGCCCTCTTTCTACTGATGCATTGATCGATAGGGGTTGTCACATTGAAACCCCCCCCCCCCCCCACCACCACCACCACCACCACCACCAAGCCCAAGGAGTGAAGTTCCTAATTCCCTCCACAAGTTCTTTTTTCACCATGATTTTTTGAAGATTTACTGATTTCAAGATTTTCAAGATTCCACTGAGGATTTTTCCCAATTATTCCTGGTTAGTAGCCCAGTCATTCAGCCCTCATCGGACTTTTCAAACTTCCTGTATATTATTCAATTGTAAGTGGCGGGAGCCACACAGCCCAGGTTTCCAAGCAACAACTAAATTTTGTTTGTTTGTTGCACTCTGTTTTATTTAGATGACACCAAAGCAACAATAGCAGCATTCAAAATTTTATGCCTATTGACGCCGCAGTGAAGAGTCTATCTGGATCAAAAAAAACTTGGAAGTCCAAAAGCAAAGTAGAACTTTTAGAATATGCCTTTATGCAGGTGAACACCGATGCCGATCTTGACAATAAAATTGAAGCTAAAATTGACTTATACTATCCGTACGGCATTCCTATCCAGCCATATCCAATTGTAGTCACAGACATCGGCGCAAAAAAGGCAAAGGCGTACATTTGCATAGAGAGAACAACTTGAGTCCGCAGCCACTGCTTTCGATCTTGTTTTAAAAGCAGCCATAGTGCTGTGTGCGGATTATCCGTTAGAGTGCAAATTAATTTGCATATTGTTACCTACAAAAGTATGTACCTAATGAAGGTGTGTACACCATTTGATTCAGACTATAAGGTAGTGAGGGACTTATTCGCTACATTGACAGCTTTTTCAGTCATGCACTGAGAAAACTACTGAACTTTTTTCCTCTCTTATTTTGATTGATCTCTGACTATTGGATTTGTTTTGTTTGTTATTTTTTTTAAAACTTTAACCGTTACTACTCAAATTTTATTTCTTATTTTAACTTTTAAGTAAATTGAAAGTATGCCGACTTGCTTCATTTGTCGTCAATTTTTCCCTGACCATCCAGGATGGTGAAGGTAACAATACTATATGGTCTGGGCAACCATCCAGGATGGTCTGGGAAACCATCCAGGATGGTCAGGGTAACCATCCAGGATGGTGGGGGTAACAACACTATATGATCAGGGTAACCATCCAGGATGGTGGGGGTAACAATACTATATGGTCAGAGTAACCATCCAGGATGGTGGGGGTATCAATACTATATGGTCAGGGTAACCATCCAGGATGGTGGGGGTATCAATACTATATGGTCAGGGTAACCATCCGGGGTGGTGAAGGTAACACTACTGTATGGTCAGACTAACCAGCCGGAATGGTGAGGTATCCATATCGGAATGGTTACTCAATCGATACAGGTTTAACAATCTTGGTATGGGTGGCTTAACCACAAAAATATGGGTTGTCTGGGGACAATCCAATAAGGTTAGCCGATCCATAATTATGAATACGCCAACCATATTTTTTTCTCAGTGTACTTTCAAAAGTTATACGTTCACTGCATCAGTGACCAAAGCCAGGGGGCAAGGTGTGGACGCCCCCCCCCCCCTTGACACCAAAATTTGCACTAAAAAAATATCATGTTTTGAGTTTTCTGAGACATTTTACCACATTGTTATCTTTGGACCCTCCCCCTGACAATTTTGGGACCCCTGACCCCCCCTTCCCCCACCCCCTCAAAAAATGTCTGGCAACGCCACTGTAATACATCATGACTTCTGCCCATGCAGACGCAAAATAAAGACGTTGGCTTAAAAAGAGGATCAATGTTGCGGAGTTTCTCCATGATAGTCGAAGAAGGGGATTTTAATTTTGTGGAGTGACGTACACAAAGTTATCGGTGGAAATATCATAAATTGGACATGAAAATATTGGATTTACAAATCAGTGGACTATAAAAGTAGGAGAACCTAAACGCGAAATTGGACTTAAAGTCTGGACGGATGATTCTGAAACCCCCACAACCTTTAAAATTTCGGATTCAATTCCGATTTTGAATTTTCGGTCCCCTTCCCCTCCCCCTCCGCCATCCCCCACCACCACCTCAACCACGGATTTTAACGATTAGACACCAAGGCGCGCGGGCGCGGCGGCAACACTGCGTTAGGCAAAGTCTGAACATCAACAGTCAACACCTATCGACCATTCATAGGTATTGCCAATAAGCTATACATTTATCTAGAGTAGCAGTCTAATGCGGGTAACCTGCGTAACCACCAAGGAGGATTTTTAGGTTCGGTTCAAGGTGTAATTTTGTCCATTCATTTATAAGCACAGAGGACTTGCAAAATTTTCTACATCACGTGCAAACAGTTTTATGGGCAAGTGAACTCTCGACATTCAATAACAACCGAGCAAGAGAGTGCCCTTTCGGTGAAGTCATAAGCATAACACAGCATAACATAAGTGACTGAAAAAAGTAGAAACAGAAGATGATTATCGTGGCGATCGCACGCAGGATCATGACCGTTGACCGTGGGTCAACAAGTGCGTGGAAGGGGGGGGGACTGGGGTGGCCATGGATCGGGCCTCTAGGATCAACATCGTGTCACGTGTCAAAGCAAGCGAAGGCACCCGATATGACGATGTGGGGGAACTGCGAAAGGGAGAGGGAGAGAGAGAGAGAGAGAGAGAGAGAGAGAGAGAGAGAGAGAGAGAGAGAGAGAGAGAGAGAGAGAGAGAGAGAGAGAGATGACCGTATTTAAAAATCCACTTTAATAACAAGCGCCGCAACCGCTCTCCGTGCGAATTTGTCCATGCAATGTCTGGCTCATTGTCAGTCCTGCTGGGTCGTAACCGTGACGTTGTAGACCCGCTGAGCCACTCGATCAGATGAAAGATATGTTAGATGGATACATCTCAAAATACACGCAGGAAAACAGTTTTCGGAAAAAAAGTGGATGGAAAAGAAAATTCTTCTTAAATTACTGAAATTCTCAATAATGCACACAAAAGAAAAGAAATTCCCCTTGGAATCACCGAAATGCTCATCGATTCAATCAAACGTTCCGACAATGGGTTTGTAGCAAACGTTTACTAAGGCCACACAGAGGAACTATTCTGGTGTAAATTAGCTTAATCATAACTCCTTTCGGAATTGACCAAAGGGGTTGGAATGGTAAATGGGTCGGGGGGGGGGGGGCGCAGAAGTTTATTTTGGCAAAGTTTTTACGCTGAGGAATGAGAGCTAAAAACTGAGAGGAGAGAGAAAATAAAAAGGATTCGTAAAATGATTAGAAGTGACATGACCCCCCCCCCCTTCCTCATTGGACAAATCTGAAATGATTCCTAATGGTCAAAGAAGGCAATAATTGATGTTTTCCGCGATATTTGACCTTCAAAGCTCGAAAAATAATTTTGTCGGGCTAGCGAGATTGGTCGAATCGTACACTGAGAGGCGTCGCGTCGTCGAGAATTAAATGCTCGGGCTGCTCGGATCTCATAGTATACTCTAGGGTGAATCGGATTTCCAACTCCGCCCTCCTCAACTGTCTTTGGTGCATTGTTTCATTCAAGTCTTGGCAACGGAAGGCAGAGCTTTCTACATTCAAGCCCTCAGGAAATTCACATTTCCATGTCACTTTTTTTTTTTTTTTTTTTTCAAAACGGATCCAAATTCAGATCGCAAAAACCTTTATAATTTTGTCTGAGCCCTAGGGTCTCTGCAGACAACCAAATTGAGTTCTCAAAGTAAGCTTCAAAATGAGATTACCGTAACAGAATGCTTAAATTGAATATTCTGAGGAATACTCTCGATGAAGCTGACAATATGGCAACATTGCATTTGGTCCACTCGAACTCTCAAAAACTATCGAACTGTTGAGGAATCTATTAGTCTCTACTATGGTCTTGACTCATGATAGCGTCGAGCGATGACCTTCAAGGAGGTGTTTCAGAATGAACACTGGCAGATCCAGTGGATTTTCTCTCTCTCTCTCTCTCTCTCTCTCTCTCTCTCTCTCTCTCTCTCTCTCTCTCTCTCTCTCTCTCTCTCTCCTCTCTCTCTCTCTCTCTCTCTCTCTCTCTCTCTCTCTCTCTCTCTCTCTCTCTCTCTCTCTCTCTCTCTCTCTCACTCTCTCTCTACGTCCATTTAAACGCGTGTGTTAGAAAAGGATAGAAGATGGGGGCGAAAGTCACGTGACTGCCCCCAGTCCGTCCTTTTCTAATACACGTGCTCAAATGGACAGAGTGCGAGAAAGACAATCTTTTGGATCCTCTGGTGAGAATGGATTAAAGACGAAAGTGTTTGTAGGGTGAAGGTCAGGGCGCATGCGGCGGCATGCGCAACAGTGACCACCGCTCAACGCTGCCAGATTGCGTTTTACAACGCCCATAGAAATCAGAGGAGGGTCCACGAGTTACTCCAATGCAATGCTTTGTGGTGTGGAAAAAACGATGCGCAAAATCAGACGATTGGTTTTTTCGAGATAATATCAACGATAAAATGTTTTTGAAGCACAAAAAAAGAAACAATTCCAGTCCGGGAAAAACCATATTTCCACTGTGCGACACTGGTGTACACGCCTTACACACTTGCATTACGGTGCGCCTGACTGTAGAAGTGGTAGTTACAGTTCACTTGAAAATCTTGACGCTCTTCACTAAACAGGGATAATGGGGGGATTTTTGCGTTCAAGAATAAACTCCAATCATCGCATCACGCAGGATGGTGAAGAAAATGAAAATCAAAGCAAGGACCATATGAATCATTCTTATTTCAACTGCAATAATAAAAAAAATAAAAAAATTACCACAATCTCGAAAGCGAGTGTTATATTAATGCGAGCAAAAAGCGCATGCGCACACTGAAGGACGATAGTTCGAAAAGTTAATCATCCGCACGACACGCTCGCTCTTGCGGAGCTCACCAGTCACCATATTCGGAGAGAAGAACGCAACGGAGAACGGAGGAGTAACGCGTAGCTTACGTGAGACGTAATTCACTAACGTAATTTACAGCCACTATACTGACAACGCTTCGTAGTAATCATACGTTTCGCGTATCGCGTAGCTAAAGTTAGACAAGATTTAACAAAGTTACAGCTGTTGTAACGAGCATACGTTGCGCGTAGCTTACGTGACACGTAACTTTACAAAAGTACAACCGTTGCGCGTTCCTTAACTTCACAAAATTGAAGCCGTTCCACGTCGTCGCAAACAAAAGTTTGAGTTGAAAAAACTTGAGTTTTGGAAACACTTACCGTCAATTGAAATACCTATCTCTGAATTGACTGAATCATTTACTGAAACATTGAAAAGTCCTACCTGAAACACACGAATAGAAAACGAAAAACATTAAACTTTAATACACGGAACATGATAGAAGAAGATAAATAAAACTCAGAAGCAGAGCCGTTATTGGCCGAAAATATTAAAATACGTGAATGGCAACGTTGGGACTGAGGCTAGAGGATACCAATGCCAGCGTATTGTCACCTGACCTATTGTTTGACAATTCGTCGGCTCGAGCCATTTTTCACTCCCCATTCTGAACATTCACACGAAAATTGAATTTTTTCGGCGTTCACGAATTTTGAGTAAATAACTTCTTTAAATTCTGCTCGACGAGCTTAGAAAAATTATACTAATCGGCTGCTCAATATGTAATTTGTGAAAGATTTCGGCATTTCTCATGAAGTGATTTCAGTATTTCGTTCATTTCAATGCTGCTTTAATTAGAAAATTTCGTTGACTTCTAAAACATCGATTTATACTCTGTTCACGATAAGAAGATGGGTGAGAATTCAGGTAGTAATGCACTATTTAGCAACAGTGAAGATACGCCGGCTACCCCAACCCTTCGCTTTGGCCGTTGTTCTCCCGACCTTCCTCTTGGAACGGAGGATATCCAAGAACCGACAGACTAAAATTCACGCACGTCCAGTAAAAATTTCGAACGGTCAGAGCTACGTATAAACGGACGAAATTTTCGCCATAATGAACCAAAACTCGGCGAAAATAGTCGAGTTGGAATATTAATAACTCTCAGAAATTCGAATTTTTCAGTCCGAATTAAATTGAGGGTATTTCGTCGATTATCGAATTTCTGAGAGTCATCAATATTCAAACACGACAATTTTCGTCGAGTTTTGGCTCTTCAGGGAGAAAATTTCGTCCGTTTTTTCGTAAATTTGACCGTTCGCAATTTTTACTGGACGTGTGTAAATTTTAGAATCGGTCAGTGCTTGGAAATCCTCCGTGCCAATAGAAAGGTTGGGAGAACAAAGGCCACTGCGAAGGGTTGGGGTAGCCGCACTGTTGCTAAATTGTGCATTACTACCTGAATTCTCACCCGCCTTCTAATCGTGAAGAGAGTTATAGGTCATCACACAGAAAAGAGTGAAAATTATGTTAAAATTGTAAATTAATGTTAGAATCGGGAAATACATTTTTTGTTGCTTAAGTTGTATTTTAAAAGATGCCAATTTAGCAACAACTATGGTTAAATTTGCAGAAAATGCTGCATAAATTTCAACGAATAAAGTTTATAGAAAAACAAGAAATATTGCTAAATCAGCAACGTTTTTTGGTAAATTAGCATTTCACAGATGGCAATTTTTGCAATGTAAAGTGTACTTCCGGTTTTTAGCATTTTTTTTGCAATTTTACCATTCATAATTTTACCTTTGCAATTTTACCATTTATTTTTTTAAATCTGTGCAGATCATGGAATAATTGTAATAATTATAGTCTCACAGCTAAACTGAACCGTTTAAAAGAAGCTAAGTAACCACCCCCCCCCCCCCCCCACTCAAAGAAAGAAAAAAAAAACTGTTTAATACTTTAGCTAACTGGCAGTGTCATGCACCATGGAACCAAAAAATTCCACAAAATTAATTCCAAATGGCAACCATGGTCAAAAACGATCGATGTCGGCAACACACCGATATGTATCGATGCTCGACAGCATCTAACGGAGAGGCTCGCTCATCGAAGTGGCATTTTTTTCGACGTATTAAAAGGCGCGATATGAGGCGACATGCGACATCGACATGTGAACTTCAGCTGACCATCCGCTGCATTCCTCGATAACAACTCCTCCCTCAGCCACGGGGACTTCGTCTGTCTCTCTTCCCATTTGAACACGTGTGTTAGAAAAAGAGAGCACAGGGGGCGATCACGTGACTTAAGCCTCTATCTCTGTCTTTTTCTAACGCCCTCGTTCAAATGGGAAGAAAGAGAGATGAACAATTTTCTGTGTCCGCCTGTGCCGTTTGCAGATACATCTTGGGAGTCTTCGTCTCCTCATACAATGTCAGTCGCAGTTCCCACAGATCCCGTGGCCGCAACGAGCATCGCACAAACGGAATCGTCGCACATCGCACTTTGCACACGGCACAACGGACTGAGTTGATCATCAAACGCGTTTAAGCACGCTACCTTGCTGTGCTGTCAAGCATGGGGCATATGGGTTTGGTTCAGAGCTGCCGTTTTGCGTATTATTAATCTCATTTTTCAACTCACCGATAAATCCTCCGATTGAGAAAAAATTACATAGTTTAGTTCAGTGTATGACTGTAATGCACGAAAATGCTCGCATCTGTAATCTTTCTTCAACCGGTGACTCCAGTCGTCGATGACTTTAAAAAAAACTTGCGGATATTTTAATTATAATTAACGGAGTTTCCACCGATTGAGAAAAGATTAAAGATCAGAGTATTTTCACGAATTTCCGTCATACATTGACGTGAACTATGTATACTCTGTTCACGACAAGAAGGCGGGTGAGAATTCAGGTAGTAACGCACTATTTAGCAACAGTGCGGCTATGCTGACTACTCCAACCCTTCGCAGTGGCCCTTGTTCTTTCGACCTCTTTCTTGGCTTGGAGGATTTCCAAGAACTGACAGACTCTAAAATTCACACCCGTCCAGTAAAAATTGCAAACGGTCAATAATACGAAAAAACGGACGAAATTTTCGCCCTGAGGGCGCCAAACCTTGGCGAAAATAGTCGAGTTTAAATATTTATGACTTACAGAAATTCTTATTTTTCAGTTCGAACTAAATTCAGGATATTTCGCCTGCTTACTAAAATCGCAATATTCTTGCTAGACCAGCAATTTAATTGACAAACATTGAAAATTTGTTTGCTACACCAGTAAGACAGCAATTTAATGAGATTGCTGGTTTGCAATTAATTTGCAATTTTTGCAAGTTATATTGCTATTTGCTGGTCTAGCAAAAGTCATGTAACTGTTTCAGCAAATTATGAATACTGCAATGTTAGCGACGCGTTTGCAGGCGGGGTTTTCAGCAAAACTTCGCCATTTTAGGAATATTTATTTTCCAGTGAAGATTTGAGATTATTTAAAAAAAAAATCTGGTATAGATAAAATTTTGAATACTAAAGTTTTTGTCCTAAAACCATTTTTTGAGTATAGCTTTTCTTTTTATACATATATTTAGACTACAAGTTTAAACCAGGGCACGGAGGCTCCCTGGCCCGACGAGAAAGGTAGTACATGATATGAAATGAAACATAAATATTAATTTTAAACGGACAAATAAAAAGTGTCAAAAATATTGGATTGGAGAGAACTGAAATTTTAACAAGTGACGTGCGGATGGAGCTGACAACTATGGTAAGTAACCACTAACTGCGCTTGAGTTTAAAGTCAAGTCAGTCGACCAGGTATTGAAGTGAGATAACTTGGAAGTTTGAGTCGTACACGGCCTCTGGGGACCCTTTGGCCGATTTTGGTTGGTTCGAGACGACTTCGACTCGGCGTCCTAACTTACACCGCGACACAAAGCACACCAGCGTTACCAAATTTACGGCCAGTAGAACCGTTGTGTGTATAAAAATAACCTGAGATCAAAAATTGTGTTTCGAGAAACAATTTGGATGTTATTTATTTCAAGGTTTGAATTGAGATATCTTACGACAATCGACTTGTATATCTTACTCGAACGTTTTCGATTCTATGAGCTGTTTGGACATCAATTAATTGCAAATGCCCATGTTAAAAATGCGTTTTTTCAAAGGTCTACAGGCCATATAAAGGGGAATGGGAATATAATGCTGAATAGACAAAGCAAATATATATCGTACATTAATAAGGCGCATTTAGGCCACTAAGCCTTTATTAAAAACACACTTATATCAAATCTTATTCTCTCATCCGAAACATTTCATTTTCAACCTTTATTTTGGAACGAATTTTCAAACCAAAACTTATTATTGGTTTTCGCCTCAGTAAGTACACTTAAGCCTTGAGATAGATATGTCTTAATCAAACAATTTTAAATTTTGCTTGCAAAATTAGAATTTCAAAGAGGACCGTTTTTGTGTGTTTGTTTGCGTATCTTTGTTTTAATGGGGCTCTTGCAAACGTTTGCCGGGAGCAAATGAATAGTCCAATCTGATGTGAAAAGCAGCGAAAATCACGAAAATCACACTGAGAAAGTCTTAATTTTTATTGTTCTTATTTATTTTTATTTTCGTCAAGGTCATAGCAGTGGCGTAGCCAGAAATTAGTACGAGGGGGGGGGGGGTTAAGTGTCACTCCCACTTTTCACGTGACCAATTTACTGAATAAAATTAAACCAGGTTAATTCAAAAGAACACCTCTCTTTCGTTTACACATGGAAGGTAGTTAACTGTTCGTACTCAGGGGAGTTGAAATTGCCTATGCGATACATTGAAGGCGCTCGTAGAAGCTTTGTTTTATAAGTGTTTTCATTCATCGATAGTCGCGTTTACGGAATAAAGACTGAAACAAGGTGAAGTAGACTAATTAGAGGAGAAAAACGAAAGTACTCGGGGCTTGGTCCATAAAGGGTTAAGTGATGGTGGGGAAGGGAGAGGAAGGAAGAAGTTCCTGCGGACATCGTAGAAAGAAGAAGACAAAAGGAACAGGAGTTGTTGATTAAAAAGCGTCACCGAGTGATGGTTTAATAAATATGACTGAAAGGGTTGAGTGATTTTTAGATTCACTGTGTGGTGAGTAGCGTGCCATTCCGGTCTTCGGAGGTGAAAGCGAAGCTCGAAGCTCACAAGCTCGAATCCAAAGCCGAAGCGTTGATCGCGTCGCGCGCAGCGTCGCCGTCGCGTCGCGTCGACTGTAGGATTGCAGGAGGGGATTGCGTCACACTGACCGAATTAATGATTCGAGGCAGGTCGCCGTGCTACAGTGTTGCTAGATCTCCGCTTTTAAAGCCGCACACTTCAAGTGATTGATTCTATCGAGAGATGCATGAGCTGAATTGAACAAAAGGGCCTCCATTTTGCGGAAAAAGTCTTAACCATTAAGAGCCCAAGGGATAGCAAGCTGTTTTTTTTTTTTTCGCCTAAAAATCTCATTTTGTTACATTAAATATTGGGACTTCATGACATTCAAGGCACTGATATAAGCCGACATTCATGCCAATTTTCACGGTTTTAGACAACTGCAGTTGTTATTATCCTTTTTTTTTTTTTATTTCATTAGGCTTTTTAGGCTCATTGAACTTTAAGAATATGTGTAAACACCGGTTCAAGAAATGATTTTTAAGAAATATTATGTCTTCTTAGGATCAGTGATTTAATTTTTCTTAATGAAATAACAGAAAAAAGAACTTAAAAATATTTTTCCAATATGTTCCATTTTTTTGGAATCCATATTTTTTCGAAAAAGAGCTATGGGTATCTAAAAATATGTGATATTTAATGGTGAAATATGGTATTGAAAATTCAGTGGGATTCTTATTTAGGGGGAAAAAAAGAGAAAAAAAATAGAAACTAATAAGTCTCCACGATGAAAACCGATTTGGGGTCTTATCAGCTTTTTAATAGATTCTACCTTGAAGCCAAGATGTTCAATGTTCACATAGGAGTGTAATCGTGTTTACTGGAAATCGGTAATCGTGAAACTTTTGGATGGTTATTAAATATAAACTTTACAGATTTAAAATAAACGTTATGGTCACTTCCATTAGATCTAATGCACCTGCATCTAAAATGATGGATGGCATGTAAAAAATCACCCTCCGAAAAAACGACTATTACAATTCTTTGGTAATCGTTTTGTCGCCCCTATTTGTCCAACACTGCCTTGAAGTATAACACCCAAAAATCTCGTGACTTTGTATCTGAAACTTACGGCGCGGCGTTGAAGGAGTTTCGCTTTCACATTCTTAAGATGGTTCATAATATTTTCTTTCTTTTGGCCTAACCCTAAGTTTCAAGCATTTAGTCAGAGATTTAGGTAGATGCATGAGGATTTCGTGGATAAATACACGGAGCTGTCATTGGTCAGATAACGAAGTTGATGTATGCGGAGACTCCATTTGATGGATGATGTTTCTCGGTTCACGAATCACAATCGCTGATCGGGTGAACCAACTCACGTAACTAACCTATAAGCTCCCGAGAGAGAGAAGTAAATCTTGCACGACGCTCCAAGTAGGCAAATGCATCTACCTCAGAGACAAGTAGAGGAGTTGAGTCGTATAATGAGGTATGCGTCATCGCATCAGTTGTAGTGGCGAAGCTTACAATCTGGCAACATGACATTTTGTCCATCTGAACCCATAGAGAAAAATCGGATTCTGTAGTCCCCGCTGATTCCAAGATAGTTTGAGTAGTTGCAAAGATCACGCAACTTCTTCATTGTGTCTAGAGCACTGATTATACTTTTCATAGAAGTTTTTTCTGGGGGGGAAAAATTGTTCATTAGGGATAAATTCTATTGGCAAATTTCGTCTATGTGGAGGTCTCCAGTGTTTTCATTTTGACAAAGAAACGAATGCACAATTTTTGAAACATACATACTATGTTCAATTTTGGAGCGACCCAGGCCAGGTAGTCGGCTTTGCACCCACTAGCAACGCAGCAGTCTCGACGACACAATGGGATAGTCAAGGAAGGTTCGAGCTCCGCTCTCAAAATGCACATCGAGTCCCATCGCCTTTTCCCGGCGAACGCTACCATCAGTTGTATTTAGCCCAAAATCTCGAAATTGTTGAATGAAGGGACAGAATCGTTTGGATTTCGATGAAATATAGAAAAAGCATAGAATGTGCCAATAGTTAATAATGCTCCATGATTGCTCGTCTCAATGAATTCAATCAAGTATTGCCGGTGGCCTACCTGAGCCGATACACATATGTAGTATGTAGACTGCTTAAAAAGCACTATAGAGGGGCCTTGTAGAACGTAACTGTGAGGAGGAGACAAATGAAGTACATTTTTTTCCTCTTAGTTTTCAACTTTAGTTACAAGTTGTGATAGCTCCATTTGATATTGGTTCGAAATGAAGATCAATATGATCGTATTGCTTCTTCAAACAAAAAGCCCAAAAATTCCTTCTTAGATAGTATGACATTTTGGCTCAAGGGGAGGGAGGTGAAACTCCTTTAGCCCTCTTTTGATCCGCCTCTTAAACCTTGCACATGCTCAATGACCCATGGGGCTGCTGCACACTTTTGGCAGCAATTTTAGTCCTACAAAATATAAATTACCGAAAGTAGAACACGGACATTTTATCATGTATCATTATTAATTAGAAATTCCTTTATCCGAGGCAAGAAGGGAACAAAATGCGACAATGGGTAGACATTCGGAAAATCAAAATTAGCTAGAACGTTTTGACTCGTATCGCAGCCATTATCAACTCAAAATGATGACATTGAAAATGAAACCAAAGGAAAGAAAACAAAAAAACTAAGATGGATAGAGTCACTACACTCCAGTAAATCTGCAAACACAGGAATAACTACCGTCTGAGCTGTGCGCAAGAGCAACAACTTAAAGCTTACACAAAGGTGACACTAATGAAGCTGAATTAAATTAAAAAATTGAAACATCGCAGTGAACGAAATTTGCATTGTGAATTTCTTTCCATTTTCTTTCACTTGAATTTAAACAAATTAATAGATTTCCAGACTAGATAAATCCGTTTGTCATTGGATTCTCAAACTTTTTGTCTTCAAATCTGACTGATGGTGTTTGAAATCGGTGTTTTTCAGGGCAAACATGTGGTGCCTAATTTTAACGGAGAACGGGCCTGACGTGATCCCCAACAATTGGTTAATTGACAAAGCAACAATGTATTATCCAACGGTCAATGTTAAATTTGCAGCAAGAGTTCAAAAAGCTCCGGACCCACAACTGTGGGAGACTCGATCGATCCTCGAAATAAAACATGATAATGTTGGTGCGTACCTCATTTTCTGTCCTCTCTTTTTATGTAGTATAGCAGCACGTTTGATTCTGAATTGAATTCCGACTTTAATTAACTCGTGTTGAACTTGATTTATTGTAATAATAGATAGTGTCGCACAAGAAAGTGACTGCAACAGCGACCAAACTGATGCAATGCTTCCGCCTAACTATTTGTCATGGTCGATCGCACCCCCTGTCCGAGTTGAGTGGGGGTCAAAACATTTCTATCATCCTGTGATAGGGGACTTTTTTTCATAAGCTATAGTACGAGTCAAGATGTTAATTAAATTAGAGGCAGGGGCGCCCAGAGGGCGCAAATCCGTGTCAGTTTGTTGTAAGATTCAGAGAGGGAAAAATTGATGCAGAGTGGCAGAATCCAAACATTCTGCAGGCACCGTCCATGGTACATAAGAAACCAAATTCTTTTGCTGAACACTTTTGGTTCTCTTTTTCACCTCTTCCTTAGTCTCTACCGATTAAACTGGGACTTCAAAGTCTTGCGACGCGCCACCAAGATGCAGGGTTTTCTTTTTAGTCTGAGGAAAGTCGCGTCGTCCACCATGGGTAAGTATTAGTTCCCGATCCCGAGAGATGCCTTAGCTCAGCTTCAATCTGCAAATGTGCTTGAATTTCCTTCCCTCATGGTGAGAAATTTGCTGATGCGCAAAATTTTATGTTTTAACTTGGAAATACCTTCAACTTTACCGGGGGGGGGGGGGGTCGCATAGTCAACAGGAATTATGGAATGGTTGTGGCTGTGGGTCAGGAGTCGGGACCCACAATTTGTCAAGGGGCCGGAAGTTTGTTAGGGTGGCCTGGGCTTTAGATGTGTAATAAAAGTGTGATGAGGGTTACAAGCTGTTTTTGGGTTTGAAAATCCTTCATTATTTCCTTGATTTAATTCAGCTATAGATTTTTTATATCTAACCGCTCATAAAATTTATTTTCAGAAAGTTACGAGAAATCCTGGGAGAATTGCATCAGGCTAGATGCCGGACGGCAAACGAAAAGTGCTTCTGAAACAGAGCTGAAAGGACGCGGCCTTAGACTAAAAAAAGAAAAAATTGGTCAGAGCCGGCAGCCCCCAAAAGTCAAAGCCGCAAGACTTCCTCTCCCTCAAAGACATGTTCAGTGAAGAGAGTGGCGATGTTTCCCACACCTCCAAAAGTTAAAGCCAACAGCCTTCTTCAAGACTCGTTGGAAAAAAAAAATCAAAACCTATACCAAGGAGAAATCTGTTTCCCGAGAAAAGTGCGGCTCGAAACTCCTTGGATCATATTGCTGATAAAGCTGCTGATAATCTGCTGCCCATTCTGTGAATCTGCTTACAAATGATTTCAGAAAATGTAAGCTCAATGTTAATCAGTACCATTATGCCTGCCTATTTGGAAAAGGTGCACCAGAGTGCTCGTCAGAGATGCTCGGCCACGCCATTTGTAAAAAGTCAAGTAAGTCATTTAATGATCAATTAAATCTCCATCAAATCCCCCCCCCCCCGATCTGTAACTGCAAGTCTCTTCTAAGCGGTTTTTTGTCGTTAGGCTTCTTAAAAAATGTCCAATTGCATTTAGAGTTGTCATTTTTTTGGTAATCAAAGCCTGGAGAATAAAAACAATTTTTTCTACAACTCACGCGTTTCAAAAGACTGTTCGTTTCGAAACTGTCTCCCTCCAACCTGTGTTATATATCTTATTACCAACAATGGATCTGCCTATTAATGTATTAAGAATCAACTCTTGTTCCTCATATTTAATTTGTATTTTTCAGAGATTTAAAGATATGTAAATTATTAACATGGGTAGATGGAGAAGTGGTCAATTTCCATGTAAAATCACTTGAAAATACTGACTAAGCTGGCTAATGTATGGCTGTAATATGACTAATGTCCAAGCTGTTTCTAGGTTTGAAAGGAAATTGTTTTGAAAATTGTTAATTATTTCCTTGATTTACTTCAGCTGTTCATTTTTGATATCCAACCGCTCATAAAATTTATTTTAAGAAAATTACGAGAAAGCCTGAGAGAACTGTATCAGGCTGGATGCTGGACGGCAAACCAAAAGTTCTTCCGAAATGGAGCAGAAAGGACGCGGCTTAAGATTAAAGAAAAGAAAAAATGGTCATAGCCGACAGCATCCAAAGGTCATCGCAAGACTTCCTCTCCTTCAAAGACGTGTCCGGTGAAGAAAATGGCGATGTTTCCCACACCTCCAAAAGTTAAAGCCAACAGCCTTCTTAAAGACTCGTTGGAAAAAAAATCAAAACCTATACCAAGGAGAAATCTGTTTCCCGAGAAAAGTGCGGCTCGAAACTCCTCGGATCATCAGCTGATCAAATTGCTGATCAAAATGCTGCCCATTCCGTAAGTCTGCTGACAGACGATTTCAAGAAATGTAAGCTCAATCCTCATAAAAAGTACCATTATGCCTGCCCATTTGGAAACGGTGTGCCATAGTGCTCGTCAGAGGTGCTCGGCCATGCCATTTGTAAAATGTCAAGTAAGTCATTTAAAGATTAATTAAATCTCTAAAAATCTCTGACTGCGCTAAAAACTTCCAAAATCCACTCCAAAACTCAAAGAACGCTTTTATTTGCGCGAGCGTAATGGTGGCTTAGGGCAGTAATAATGGGAGATTCCCATCTGACAATACTGTAACTTCATCGAGATAAGTGACTAATAAGAGACGAAT
Organism: Trialeurodes vaporariorum; assembly: GCA_011764245.1. Lineage (NCBI taxonomy): Eukaryota > Metazoa > Arthropoda > Insecta > Hemiptera > Aleyrodidae > Trialeurodes > Trialeurodes vaporariorum. Next base: position 28,979,386 of record VMOF01000220.1, read on the forward strand.
TTCATTTGACACTGGTGTCACTAGGTGTCACAATACAATTCATTGGAAGTGGATCACTTCTTTGATGACTAATTACTCTGTGAATCATCCTCGTCAGCATAGAAAGAGTGACGATATTAAGATTGGGATCTCCCATTATTACTGCCCTATGCCACCATTACGCTCGCGCAAATAGAAGCGTTCATTGAGTTTAGGAGTGGATTTTGGAAGTTTTTAGTGCTACCTTCAAGCTTTATGGAGGTTTTTGCTTCAGAGATGACTATGGAAGCCATTTTAGCAAAAAAAAAAAGCAACAGCCTCATTGTCGTTACAAAAATCCATCCTTCTTATTGAAACCCACTGTGCTCGGTGACGCGACGAGACGCGGCCGTCCGGCCGATGAAGTAACTCCTTTATGTTAACGCGATGGCGATGGGCGGTGCTTGTTCTGTTATTCCCGCCAAAACATATGCATCCACACGCGTCAACACTCATACACACGACACGCTCGATGGCTCGGCGACAACGCGCGCATGCGACGCGACGCGTCACGACGCCGCCGCCGCAGCCGCGCTGTTCGATTGGCGAGCGCGGCGTGATTAACGCTTCGCGAACTGAACAAGCGCAACGGAGGGGAATAAAAAGAGAGCATGCACGAAAAAAAAAATCTGGCTTATCATCACTTCATTCTAATTTCATCAGCGGCACGGACGGACGGTACGGTGCATGGTATCAATCAGCTCTCTTCATTTGCAACTGCCTCGTCAGAACCTCAAATTAAATCTCACTCCCATTTTATTAATTTGTCGATTTATTTAAGTCATTCATGAAGTCGCGGCCCATGGATTTATTTTATCAATATTTATTTTTATTTTTCTTCTTTTTCCAATTTAAATCTTTTGAAACTTCTTTGAAACAATTTGTTTTTTCTTTGGTTCAGCCAGAAACTTAGATTTATTGATTTGTTTTTTCACTCTCTTCATTTGCACTTGCCTCGTCTGAACCTTAAGCTAAATCTCTTTCCCATTTTAATCCTTTTTATTGATTTATTTAAGTCATTTATGAAGTCGCGGCTCATGAATTTATTTTATCAATATTTAATTTTATTTTTCTTCTTTTTTCCGATTTAAATCTTTTGAAACTTCTTTAAAACAATTTTTTTTTCTTTGGTTCAACCAGAAACTTAGGTTTATTAATTGGTTTTTTCACTTTCTTCGTTTGCAACTGCCTAGTCAGAACCTCGAATTAAATCTCAATCCCATTTTATTAATATGTCAATTTGTTTCAAGTCACGGTTTCGATTCTTTTTCTTATCAACTCGTTTTGTAGATTTTAATTTTTTGGAAATTGTTCCATACAGTTTTTTTTCTTGGTTCAACCAGAGACTTAAATTAGTTGATTTGTTTTTTCACTCTCTTAATTTGCGACTGCCTTATCAAAACCTCATATTATATTTCACTTCCATTTCATTCATTTGTCGATTCATTCAAAGTCATTCATGAGGTCGCGGCTCATAGATTTATTTTCTTAGTAATTAGTTTTAACTCTTTTGAATAATGTTCAAAACAATTTATTTTTAGTTGGTTCAACAAGATACTTTTTAATGATCTGTTCATTCACTCTTTTGTTCACAAACTCCCCATCACGAACTCAAATTAAATTTCACACTAATTTATTAATTTGTAGATTCATATCATGCCATTCATGAAGTCTCGGTTTATTAGATTATTTTTCTTGTCAACTCGTTTTGTCGATTCCAATATTTTGAAGATTATCCAATACAACGGTTTTTTCGTGGGACAAGAATTTTAAATTTATTGCTTAACTTATTCACTTTTTTGTTTGTAACTGCTTCATTACAACTTTAAATTATTTTTTTTTTTTTTTTTTTTTTTTTTATAGATTTATTTTGATTTATTCATTCATGAACGCGGCTCATATTCATTTCCTTATCACCAATATTTCTCGATTTAAAACTCTTGAAGATTACCTGAGATTTTTTTTTTTTTGTTCATCCAAAAACCTAAATTTATTAATTAATTTAATCACTTTTTTGTTTGCAACTGCTTCATCATAACTTTAGAACTTATCTACTCTCATTACGTTTGTAGATTCATCTCAATTCATTCCTTTATTTGGTTTACACTCATTTTCGCATCAACCATTTTTATAAATTCGTTTGTTCCCTTTTTTGTTTGCAACTGTGGCATCAGTTGTGATTAAAACTTAGTCTCATTTATTGTATTCATTCATAAAGGCGGCTCAATTAACTTACGAAGACGTGGTTGAGTCATTTTCTTTGCCCTGGCCATTTTCAAATTAAACTTCCAAAAATTATTTTCAACAATTTTTTCTCTTATTTTTATTTTGTTTTGGTTTTTTGTCTATCATCGAATTATTTAGTCACTATTTTTTTTTTTAATAATTTCAATAACTTCATTTGTTTTTCTGCTTCGTCTAGCTTTCATTTACACTTTTTTTAATATTTCACTTCATTTACTTTACGAATTCATTTATTAAATTAATACTTTCTTGTTGTTTTCACCGATCAAACATTGAAGGCTCTTGATTCCTCACAGATTTGAACTGAAAACCGACATTTTTTTTTTTTTTTTTTTTTTAAATTAGTGAGAATGCCACTGCTCTTATTTGGTCCTACACCCGTGACTTATTTTATTTTCAGATGTTCAGGCTCGTGCTGAAAAATTCTTTTTCAAATCAAAAACTGATGTCAAGTGAGATCTTGATATTTATAAAACTGGATTTCAATGTTTCCTCGTTGTGAACCTAATTTTTGTTTTACCATCATTATTCATTTCAGGTTTATTGGTTAATTGTGATTTTTTTCTACTGATTATTTCGCTGCACCATCATACCTGTGACTCATTTTATTTTCAGTTATTAATTGTTTACAATTTTACAATAGAGGCGTTTTACAGAGATAAAAGGGATTTAAAACATCGGGTGTGTTGAGTACCAACTTGGTACTCAAAAAAACTTTTTTCAAATTGATATTGATTGAGATCCTGATGCGAGAGAAATTGCGATTTTTTTCTACAAATGATTACGTAACATCTTTGTAAAATGAAAACAAAAATACGCAATTAAAGCCATCAGGATTTCTCGCAGCAACACTTTTGAAACTTTTGATCCCGAGTCGGTATGTAACGTTAAAATAACAAACAGAAAAAATAATAAAAAAAAACAAACAAACAAAACGACTCGATTATTATTAATTCTTTTGTTTTTTTGTTTTTTTGTTTTTTTTTTTGTCATCCATCTATCTATTTTTCTTTTTATTTATTTTTTAATATTCCTTCTTTTTCAGTTTGTTTTATGTTTTTGTTTTTGGCTCGTTTGCGTGAGCTATGAACTTTTGTTTAGTTATGATTCAAGATTTCAGGTGTCAGTCCATTGTGAATTGTCTCTACTGGTTCATTATTTGTCGTACGATCAATGCTCATCATCTACTATAGTCATTCATGGGTATGTTTCCTACTACACTTTCTCTCACAATCAGTAGCTATTAGCCCATTACTGCTGGAAAACATTTAGTCAGTATGTAGTAGTTAAACACTGAATAGTCAGTATTTTGCAAACATTTACTTCAGCAATCTGAAGAATGAATTCCCAAATCCAAAAAAATTAATGAACGCGTTGAGAACCATTAATATTCATAGTTCAGATAACAATTTGTCTTTTTAGAATCCGCTATTTTAAACAGCATACTCGCGCGATTTCCATAAAGCTACCATTGAACATCAAACAAGCAACTGCTACGTAGTTATCAAGTCATGGTACCGAACGCAACTACTCAGTCTATGACAAAAGAAAAAAAGATATTGCGGAACGAAAACAATACAAAATTGAAGTTACAGAATTTTGGGGTGCTCTCGATTGGAGAAAGTTCGTTCGATTTAGTTTTGCGTTCCGTTACCATGGGCTTGGTTATTAGCATTGGCTTTATTGATGGTATAGAAATTTTGAGCGTGCTGTTTAGATTTGTGCGATGAACATTAACAAAGCATTAACGACTTTTAGTGGATTTTGAAATTTTGTTTGTGTGAAAAGTTCCCTTCCCCTCCCCTACCATGGGAATTCATATTACTTTAGCAAAAGTTTGCGTACGGCCCATTTAGCTTTCCGTATGTACTGTTTTTCAATGTAGTAAGCTGTCAAAGTTTTAGAGCTTATTTGCGCATTCACCTCTAGCCTCTTGTCACCACGTGCGCTAACTTGATCATAAGAGGCCGTTCTGTCGAACAGAATACTACAACCAGTTCTATACAATATCCGATCATTTATTTCTTCTCCACACATACCCGAACAATACATACATGGTATAAATAATTTTTCCGAACTCCAAAGACACCCATCGCAGTTTCTTGAACCCAAAAATCCAAAAAAGGCATTTAGTTTAATCTTGCAAATAATTATGCATAATTTCATCACTTTAAAAAGCCGAAGAAAAATGAGAAATTATAAATACCCATTTTTCGGGTGTTTACCCGATTTTCGTTCGGGTATACATCTACGCGGGCAAATGCCAATTTACTTGACCTATATAACTGCGACTACAATCAGAATAAAAAATTCGGTTCGTTTTGAAGCATTACTTTATGGTGTGGCATCTTAAGAAGTTCCCAACTATCCCCATTCAAAGCAAAGCGAAAGACAGAGGCAGAGAGAAGATACAATTAATTAATTTATTTCACCTGTTTTTCTTGAATAGAATTTTGCTTCAGGATTTAGAACAAAATTCTCAGACAAAATATTAATGATAACTCTTTTTTTCATTTGTTTTGTTATTTATCTATCTACAAATCTAATTACGTATTAATTTATTTCTTTCATCTTTACTATTATTAATTCTTGTTTCCATTTTTATTTCGTTTAAGTACTTTCTCGTTCTAATTTATTTTAATTTAATATTTCCCCCTCTCTTTCTTTGGTGTTTTTAATTTTGTTAGCATTGGTTTAAATTGCGTCAAGTGACTTTGAAAGCATAACTGAGAGTCGTTCATTTTAGACTGAACGACTTTAAGTCTTCTGTACATGCTACCACGTGACACTGTTCTACAAATGAGATTATTTGATTCCCGCTAACTCAACTCGTCTTGTCCAAAAGAGCGGGATAGAAGCGATCCATTACAAGATTATCCACGCTCGGGGGAAGATTCATTTTGAGGTTCAGAACTTTTAGGGGGACACCGAACGCCAAAGTCAACCAAATCATTTAGTCAATCAGGGGCGTTGTTCATTGTTGTCTCCAACCGTTGAGTTACTCTTTCAGCCCCCACCTTGCGGGACGGGTACACGTTCTGAGGTTCAGGCACAACATCGGTGTCATCCATCACGGCAGAGCAAACAATTCGGTTAAGGTAATAAAATGCACAACGTTGGTTCTGGTGAAAATCAGCACTCGAACCTCAAAATAAAATTAGCTTTATACAGGTCGGTCTGTGGCACACAGAGCTACCGTTTTGCGTATCTATAATTAATGACATTTTTCAATTCATTGATGATTTCACCGGTTAAGAAAACATTATAAAGTTCAGTTCAGTGTATGACTGTAATGAATAAAAATACTCGCATCTTTAATCTTCTCTCAACCGGTGGAGTCGTCGATGACTTTAAAAAAACTTGCGGATATATTTTAAGAATTATAATTATTATAAACGACGATTGCACCGATGGAGAAAAGATTACAGATGTGATTATTTTTGTGTAGTATAGTCATACACTAAAACGAACTTTGCAATCTTTTCTCAACCGGTGAAATCATCGGTGAATTGAAAAGTACCATTGATTATACACGAAACGGCAGCACTGGTGGCATATGCTATGCTTCCCTGTGTTATGAAAGTGAAGCAAACCAAATTTCATTCAGGGACTCAACAAAACAACAGCTAACAGTTGCCTTCTTCTAAACACTGTCCCATCCGCGAATTCAACTTGAAATTGAGACAGAGTGTCAATTAATAAGGGTAATGTATAGTTATGAAATAATTGATCAGAAAACGTTATTCTGTATAAAAAATAATAATGAATAAAAAAAAATAAAAAAACTTATGTCATTACACCAGTGATCATTAGATGACGCACATTGGATCGAAACAAAGAATTTCGCGGACATAATTATTGGAAGAGAAATCAGGATTATAAAAAATAACAGCAAGATAACTTGAACATGTGTAAAGTCACACATCGTACTGCTTAAATAACATTATTATTATTTTTTTCCAGGAAAAGATCAACGACGTTTTTAAAGAAAAAGACTAACAACCTTTCATGTCCAGAAAAATGTAATATCGACGAATGAAAGATTGTCGCGAGATTTTCACACATTTTCAGTTATGGGTGTGAGTGTGGGTCTGCACGTGGGACTGATCTGCAACGGCTTTCCCGCCCCACCCCCACTGGCCTCTCACTTGCAAGGTGTGAGGGGTATGAATAGTGACAGAACTATAGAACCTTGAAGTCGAAACTTAGCTCGTGAAAATCTTGCGACAATCTTTTATTCGTCGATAGAAAGTTTCGATCCAATGTGTCAAGGTTAGTTGTTGCTCGGAGGTGTTCCAAACTTAAGGCCGATCATTTACTTCATCGATAAACCGATCGTTAAGCCCAGTGACGGATCCAGAAAATTTTTCTGTGGGGGGGGGGAAGGGCGGCACGCCTGTGAAACTTTGAAATGTGAAGCGTCGGTGGAAGCAATTTCGGGCTATTTTCTATTGAAAAAAAGGCAAAATTTTAGGCTTCTGGGAGGTGCGTGCCCCTCTCTCCCCCCCCCACCCCGTGGATCCGCCACTGGTTAAGACTATCAATGAGTGATGCTATTGGTTAGATAATCATCGTAAAACTGCCTGTATATTAAAGCAATTTAATGAATAGCCTTTGAAAAACGGGTATTTAACCATGTCCGTATGACAACACCTAAATTTTACAATGGGGCTCATGCATACTTTTGCTGTACAGGATTAAAGAGTTGATTCTTCCATTAAGACCTGTAAAAATGACGATGAGCACACTAAAAAATCAAGAAATTCAATCTCAGAATTGGGCTTCATGGGGGAGAAACGCATGGGAGATGAATCTAAGAAACATCTCTGTGTTTCCGTCCGTAGAGAGAGTGACAAATTATACAGCAATCTCCCACGATACCTGCGTAGAACCGCCATTACGATCTTGCCGTTAGAGCAGTTATGTGAGTTTATACTTTATAACTGAATTTTAGACTATTTCAATGTGAATTTCGCAGGTCTTTAAATCAGATTGGACTTTTTATTTGCTGCAAAAGTTTGCAAGAGCCCCATTTTCGAAAAATATAGCATTATTCAAAGGCAGTATTCAACGATCGGTTCCATCGATGAAGTAAATGATCGACCCGCTCACCGCTTTGATTTCCGAGAAGCTGGAAAAAGGGACACACCTGTCGCAAATTTTGCACTGGGTCTCTGCTTGTATCCGACTAAAATCCACGGGAAATACACGCTTCAAATGAACAAATTAATAAAGCAGAAAAGTGCAAAAGACTCATAGCACACATAGTTTGACAGCAGACTTTTTTTTACAGTTTTGTCTGCATTTCGGCCAGTTTCGTTCCCACGATTCCTCCACTCCTCTTTACTCTTCCTCTCCGTCAACAGATCGATTCCTTTTCGTTGAGCCTCTAATATTTTCAACTCCGTTTTTTGTGTTTCATCCAACTGCCGAAACACAGAAATGACAGGCCCTCATAAAAGCCTTTGAATGACCAGAAAGGATCGGTGCGGGGGGGGGGGAGAAGAGAAAAGGAAAAAAAGAAAGAAAAATTGGGCAGAAATCATTAAGAAGACAGACTCGGCTCGGATACTCATAACATAACGAAGGCAGCGCTTTGTCGATGGTCTTGGCCCCTTCCCCTTTTTACTCCAGCCAAACAGTATGAGGCACGATAAGAAGATTCAAGGGACAACGGAGGAACTGACAGCTCAGATAGCAGGTTACCAGTAAAACCTGTTGCCAGATTTACGGCAACGGGCCGTATATCGAGTTGCCGGCTTGTGAATAGTCCAGGGAATTTCTAGAACCATCATTGGTTCCGTCGGTTGGTCAAAGTCCGATTTAAATCAGCCAGGGATTGGGAGTCGGAGCCGTGGTCTGATCTGAATTTTATGTTCTCCTCGGCAGAAAACTGTGGGAATACTAAAATATGTCACAATTTATCATTCAAATACTGAATCCAAAGGCTTCTGCACCAACAGAACTTGATTGCAATGATTCAGTTTCAAGTTATTTCGTTGGGAGCTCTTTAGGGAGCACGGCTCCCAAAAAGGGCTCCCTAAAGAGCTCCCAACGCAATAACTTGAAACCGAATCTTTGAAAGCAAGTTCTGTTGGTGCAGAAGCCTTTGGATTTATAGTGTTTGAATGATAAATTGTAACTCATTTTAGCAATCCCACAATTTTCTGCCGAGGAGAACATAAAATTCAGATCTGACCACGGCTCCGGCTCCCAATCCTTGATATCAGCCATTTAGAGTTTTAGGCACAGCTCAACAATAATCTTTGAGGAATTATCAATTTTCATTCCTTCATATTGAAAAAAAAAAAAAAAAACTTGCCTCCAACTCCATCCAATTGATTTTCTACAATCAAAATGGAAACTCCCGTAAGAGCCAAAAGAACCATTTTTTCAGTCTATTTTGGTGACTTTCCAAGATGGCGGACCTATTTCTGTCCCCATCTTCTGCAATGCTTTGCACGAGGATTTGTTTTGAACTTCTCAAGTTGCAGGACCAGAAAAAATTATGTTTCAAAATGATTCGAAGTTTCATAGTATTCTGTGGAAATAGTAATATCAATTTTGGGTCCCGATATATGGCTACTCTAAAAAATTGTACCTCCATGCCAAACCAACATCAAATAGATTTCTCCCAACTTTTAAGTAAAGGTTAAAACATAGAAGGCAAACAAACCGAGCCCGTGTAAAATGTCCATAAGAGATCACTGTCATGGCTGCCTCTGATTTTGATTTGTAATCGTAAAATTATGTCCAAAAAATTCCATTCAATTTCGATCCGCTGTGCGCCAACTTCCGCGGACGGACAACCGGGATGACGACCGTCGACCATGCTCTGCACCATACGTGGATGCAGATTTTTGTCTCTCTCTTTCTCTTTCCATTTAAAATTGTGCGTTAGAAAAGAACGGTGATAGGGGCTACGCGGAAAAAAAAAAAAAGATTAGTGAAAATAACCATACGGATACCTGATTTTGGCACCTGCTAGATGTTATGGTAAACTTGACCAGAAGTATGGTACACTTACCGATACTTTGAGTAAATTCGGCATGCAATCAGGTAACATCACCTAGTACCTAGTCAAAACATACTATACTTCTGGTTAACATTACCATAACATCTAGCAGGTGCCAAAATCAGGTATCCGTATGGTTATTTTCACCGTAGTTTTTTTCCGTGTACAGACACGTGATGGGCTCTCTTCTATTTGTTTCTAACGCATGCAATCAAACGACCGGGGGGAGAGTGAGAGAGAGAGAGAGAGAGGGAGAGAGAGGGGGGGGGGAGGTCCATGGCAGAGTTGGGCAAACGGGACAGTACTCGAGTACCACGATTACGAGTACTCGGGATTCGTAAAGGGGCTCATTCAAAATCGGCTGCCCATAGCTTGTTTTTGACGAAACTTTGGATATCGATTGGATTTACTATTAGTAGTGGATCCCCAAAATTGCACGACCTAAAACCAATTTTTAGAGAGTGAGGGGGCGGGGGGGGGGGGGTCTAAAGTTGAAACCTTAAAACTCTAATATCTCGCTTTAACGAATAAAGCTTTTTAATTGTGATTTGCGCGAAAAAACGCAAAATAAAATTTTCTTTCTTTTGACTACCCACACGTTCCACAAAATTTGAAACAAACACTTGCAATTTGCAATTTTTTTTTTCTTTTCGGCCCAACGTTTTTTACAAATTTTGAAACTCTCAAAAACGCATTCTTCGATTTTGATCTCTACGAGATAAGGAAAAAATATTTTCTAGAAAAATTTAAACAATTTCGTCTAAACCACATGTTACGGAAACTTTTCGTTTCTGCGTTTTGAATGTTTAGAGTGTCAAAAATCGCTATTTTGGCGTTCTCAGCTTCAGCGACGAAACCTAAAAAAAAATCATTTCTCCACATCTTATCAACCAAACTCGATGAAAATTGGGAGACCAAGGTTGTTTAGGTCGCAAAATTCAATTCTGCTATCAGATTTGACGAGTTTTGAAATCCAATATGGCTGCCAAGCAGATGGGTTTCGCGCAAATCGCATTTCAAAAGCTTTATTCCTTAGCGAGATATTTGAGTTTGAAGGTTTCAACTTTGACCCCCCGCCCCCTCTCTAAAAGTTGGTTTTAGGTCGCGAAATTTTGGGAATCCACTACTAATAGTAAACCCAATCGATACCCAAAGTTCCGACAGAAACAAGCAGTGAGCGACAAATGCCAATTTTGAATTAACCCCTTTTTTTGAATCATATTTTAACGGTAATCAGAGTAGATTGAAAGGAGTGGATTATTCGTTGAAAATCCACTCTGATTACCGTTGAATTAGGATTCAAAACAAACAAACAAAAAATTACGAATCACAGTACTGCTACTCGTGGGACTCGAGTACTACCCCGTTTGCCGAACTCTTTAAGATGGTCGTAGTCGTAACTCGTTGCGAAGGATAAAACGGTAGTAAAAGGGAAGTCGATATTTCTTGACTTGTCAATGCAATACACACTTTTAACCCAATGTCTGGCAACACTGCGATGCTTCTTTGCTGACATGAAGAAGGATGTGAGTAGATCCTGTCTGTTCAGTCGCCTCATTCTTAAAATATTTAAACTGAAAATGACCATCATAATGCTGCATCGGGGATGAGCATCATCCCCTAATTAATGCGTAACACATGTGTTTACCATTCGAGCGATCGGCTTGTCCTCCAAGCCGATCCCTTTTGTTTGTTTTGAGAATGGCTTTATCTTTTTTCTCACCCTCTTTCAGGATCGAAAACGTTACAAATCAGTCGCTAACATCTCGACATTAGTCTCTTGTTACTTTATGCATCTCGAGACTCGACAAACACGCGCCCTCGTTGAGTGGTCTTTACCATGATCTAACTACACAGGTCAGTCAATGCGCACACCCTCCACTGCCTCTCCGTCTCTCTAGCACTATCTCCGGGTAGAGTGAGGAAGGGGATGACGTATAACTGGCGCAGCTGAAGAGCGGGCGTTCAAATCTACATACTTGCATATGGGGAAAAGACCATTTTTCAAGTGCGAATTAAAAGCAATTTACGGCAATGAAACTTGGTTTTTATTTATGATATACCACGAGGAAGATTTCAAGCTTTGAGAAAAACAGTCTGATCACACTTCAATTTCTTATTCCTATATTTTCTGGTGGTTAGTAAAAATGCCTCTTAAGGAGGAGGTGGGTTATGTAATATTCAATGCATTCAATCCAATTTTCTAAATGTGCCCGAAAATAGAAAAAGCAAAGCGTACGATTGCATTGGTTTTCTGAAAGCTTGAAACCTTCCTCGTTACTTCTTATTGATAAAAACCAAGTTTCACTGTCGTAAATTGTTTATAATTCGCACTTGAAAAAGGGTATTTTCCCCATAAGAAAGCATGTAGATTTGAACGCCCGCTCTTCGGCTGCGCCAGCTATACGTCACGAGCGGAGGTTGCGCAGATCGCACCGAAACTCGTCCACCGGATTGACTGACCTGTGTAGTTAGATCATGGTCTTTACTTCGTCAATTTTATACTTTGAATTTCTATGTGTTTTGTCTACAGGGTGTAAAAAAAAAAGGAGCAGCTCCGAATAACTCGAGTTTGGGTTCGAATTTAATAAAACGCTGAAACACGGGTTCCATTATTTTGAGGGGGACATCTTTTAGGGGGGTTGCCAAATTCCAGGCCCCCCAGGGGGGCGGGTACGGGGGTCACCGCCCCCCTTAATCACATTTCTCAAATGGCGACCCCTAATTTTTATTACATAACTTTGAAGAATATCAAATTCTAAGCATTTTGGCGCATACCGCAGGTCGATATCGTTTTTCGTGTTCGAGATATCGAAAGTCAAAGTTCGATTTTGACCCATTTTCAAAAATTCATAACTCCCACTAAAAAAGTCGGAATTTAAAAAACTATTAGCTTAAAATGCTCTAAAAAACAAGTCCTTTTCAGAAAAATATACAACTGTCCAGGAAATTTGAATTTTAGGCTCCGAAAAAAATATTCAAAATTTTCGAAAATTTTGAATCGGCGATATTCTTGTTGAACGGCCAGAATCGACAATTTTGGCTTAAAACCTGTTGGCTGAGTCCAAATGAGCGATGCAAAGCTCTTGAAAGCTCAAGAAAGTCTCAAAATCACCTTTAAAATGATCAAACTCAGTATTGAGAACACTGCTAAATTTAGAGTCAGGAAACACCTCTCTCTCGGGCTTTAATGGGGTTTTGGGGACTTTAGAGAGCTTTGCATCGCTCATTTGGACTCAGCCAACAGGTATAAAGCCAAAATTGTCGATTCTGGCCGTTTTACAAGAATATCGCCGATTCAAAATTTTCGAAAATTTTAAATATTTTTTTCGGAGCCTAAAATTCAAATTTCCTGGACAGTTGTATTTTTTTCTGAAAAGGACTTGTTTTGTAGAGCATTTTAAGCTAATAGTTTTTTAAATTCCGACTTTTTTAGTGGGAGTTATGAATTTTTGAAAATGGGTCAAAATCGAACTTTGACTTTCGATATCTCGAACACGAAAAACGATATCGACCTGCGGTATGCGCCAAAATGCTTAGAATTTGATATTCTTCAAAGTTATGTAATAAAAATTAGGGGTCGCCATTTGAGAAATGTGATTTAGGGGGGCGGTGACCCCCGTACCCGCCCCCCTGGGGGGCCTGGAATTTGGCAACCCCCCTAAAAGATGTCCCCTTCAAAATAATGGAACCCGTGTTTCAGCGTTTTATTAAATTCGAACCAAAACTCGAGTTATTCGGAGCTGCTCCTTTTTTTTTTACACCCTGTATATTATAATCATCATCTACCTATCTCAAATCTTTTCAATTATTTATATATTTCAACTTCCTAGTTCCCGTTAAGTCGCCGAATTAGGCATCGCTTTCCTCGTGGAACGCGACACTCTCCAAGTTACGTTATAGACTCAAAATGATTTCAAAACAAAAACATCATTCTCAAACTCCAACGTTCCTTTCTACACGATTGACGTATTATTGACTCCCTTTTCATATCCGATCCTTTCCTTCACAATTTTCTCCCTCTTCCTCTCCCCTGTTCTCTCCTTTCTGTTTCCTCTCGATTCCCGGTTTCCCCTTTTGTTCGATACATACAAAAAAAAAAAAAAAAAAAAAAAAAAAAAAAAAAAAAAAAAAAAAGGAATATTATTATTTAAGTGTCAACTAAATGTCACTGTGGTCGATAGCCCCGATTGTATGGCTGACCAGTTTTTTAGTGTAAATATCTTTGTCAGAACATTTTATTTCAATAAAGCGTATGAAAAAAAGAAAAAAAAAAAAAAAAAAAAAAAAAAAAAAAAAAAAAACACATGAACCTTCAAACAACACACAAACACGCATACCATGTTATACTTACGAGGGTCGTTCAAAAAATTAAATTTCATTTAGCTTTTTCTCAAGCCCTATTAGAACTAAGAAAAATGCAATCACACCGTTAACTTTGTCACATCCTAAGCTTTTTAACGACGCATATAGTTTTATAATGAGGTTCATTTTTGGCGGAGATATGGCCATTTTTCTGCACCTATCTCAAACAAATTCACTGCCCGCCAACTTTTTTACAAACGAGTGCAATCTTCAAACCAGCGATAAAAGAATGGCTCACACTGAACATTTCCAGGGTATTTTCTCAAGTTTTCTCATAGTTTGAGAATTTTCGAGAAAAAGAAAATAAAAGAACTTGAACTGACCTATTTTTCAAGATTTTTTGACGTACTCGCCTCCAACATCGATGCACTTTTGAAATCGGCTGACCAGTATTGAAATTCCTGATGCGTAAAAATTACGATTGAAACTCTTGAAACACGACATCGACACCACCATTTCGAGACCATTTTGGGAGACATAACTGTTTCACCATACACCTCGACTAATTATTCTCGGTGAATTTCAGCGGATGGAACTTTTCTCGCGTTGAGAAAACGAATCACTCCGCGAACTTCGACATCCGTGGGATTCTCTATTCACGCACACATTTTCGACAACGATTGAGCGAGTGCAAAGAACGAGACAAAACTGATTACTTGGCATGTTTTGTTTACCATATGCGATCGGTCTGCACCTTTTATATTTTGATATCAGATAAAAGTTGATACCACGTATCGAGCGCATCAATGATAGCGGATTGAAAGCGAATCATTGTTATCGCTGATTTGAAGATTGCTCTCGTTCGAAAAAGTTGGCGGGAAATTGTTT